>PVIH01015913.1:0-16547 GCA_004025045.1 Sigmodon hispidus
CAGGGATGAAAAAAAAAATTCAGAGGGAAAGATGAACACAAAGAAAATATAGGTGTAGCAATCTTATTTGTATTTCCACCCTTGATAAGCCATGCTTATCATTCTTATCCTCTATATAGTTATTGTTAACTCTCCCACATTTTAAATTCTTTTTACTGTGTGTTTTTTTTTAATAAATACAAAATAAAGGAAAAAAAAAAGATAGTGTGTATAATTCCAAATATTGAGAGACATTTATTTAATATCTATATAAAAACAAAACTATTTTTTTTCATTTCTATCACTGTAACAACATATAATTGTTACTATAAAAATTGCTATTACTATATACAAGTTATATATTGTACATAAATATACAAATTCATGAATAAATTTATTTAAATAAAGCATTATTAGAAAAAGATAAAATAAGATTTGGTATGAAATCTCATATAAAAATAAATAAATCAATTTTTAAAATCTCTCAAAGTTTTATACAATAATTTTACAAAAACTCATGAAGATTAAATGAAATATAAAGATCTGTTTCTTTTTCTTCCTGTTTAACCCCTTCTATAACATCTGTACTTTTTCTTAACTCCCTTGGAAATCAGCACTGAGTTTTTTGTATTCTGGTTTGTCATGCCCCATAAGAAGAAGGAAACACAAAATAAAAGATGAATATGTGTTGATTTCCTGAGTGAGATGTGACATACACACTACCATGACTACATGAGAGTTCATTCAGGAGAGTTGCAGGGTGGGTACAAGGGCAGAGATGCAGAAGAGAAAGAGTCCTATTTTAAGTGGTAGCTCCTTTTAAGAGAACCAGCCGGCACAGATTTATGTGGCCACACCAAAAGGCATGTCCTTCAGACACCTACTTGTTCTGTCAGTGCCAGTGCCATATTGGTTTTACCACATGGCCACTATATGCCAGGAATTCTCATGTCACCCAACACCATGTTGGGTTTACCATGTGGCATGCAGGGAATCTTTACAATATATGTTTAAGGTATGATCCAAAATGGTGTCAACTTGACTTAGCATGCCTTTGCACTGCTTTTCTGTTAGAGAAAACATTTATGTGGAAAAGAAGAAAAGAAATATATATTATGATGTCATCATTACTTAACTCATTTATATAACATCTACGGAACTTCTGCCATTCTTTTTTTTTTAACCCTATATTTATAAAACAAAACTAAACAAAACAAACAAAACAAAAACAAAAAAACCCAGTTTTATCTAGCTAAGGTATACATTTGAAATTTCATTTTTTTACCCTTTTTAAGACAAAACTTAATGACCATTTTTGTTTAAATGTGCTGAGAAACGTACTTTTGTAGTATTATGAATGAGACTCAGAGCCAAATAATTGGGGAAGGCTGAAATATCAGGAGAGGAAGCGCCACAGTCAATTTTCACCCAGATGTCTTGCAACTTCCTCAACCTCATTCCTGGTTGCTTCTGCCAGTCCTTATACCCTATCCCATCCAGGTTAGGATTAAAGGCATGTAGCCTTGAACTCACTGAAATAGAAGTTCTGTCTCTGGTGTTATGGGATCAAGGGTGTTGGTCGGCACCCCTGGATTTCCCTGTGCTGCGATTAAAGATGTGTGACTGACTCAGCTGTTTATCATAGGTAAATACTAGTCTCAGTTGTTTCTCTGAAAACACTATAAAGGCTGGAGACTGACTTGGCCTGTGAAATCTGATCTAGAAAAGTTTTAGTACTGAGTTAACCACTGGACCCACTTAGGAGTGACAGCAAGGATACTGTTAATGATAAGATGCACTGAAAACATCCCAGGTATTTTATGAGATAAAACTGGCTGTAGGTGAGATGCCTACATGGTAATCAGTGATGGACAATAAGTACCTTTGGGAAGTTTTAGTACTTTGCACTCTTAACTGAAGTGATGACAGTGGTAGGACTGCAGAGTTAATAAAAACATAATGTGCTCAATTGAGGGGCCAGGTGACAGACATAAGCTACTATTGCAGCCTTTATTTGCAAATAAAAGCAATCAAAGTCCTTAGAAGGCTGAAATCAACTTCAAATTATCAGGCACAAAATAGAATGGGACAAGGCCACGTTCAGAGGTCTGAAGCTTCTCTGGAAGACAGATGAAAATAATTTCTTGCAAAGTCCCTAACTTCATTTGTTGTTATTTAAACAGACAAGCAAAAAGCAAATGAACAAATATAATAAATTTGATTTGTTATGGCTTATCACATATATAATCTAGACTAAAAGCTACCCAAGAAACAAAAAGACTAATTTAACCCCTAATGTTACAACTGAATATACTAACCCATAAGGCATTTGCTGCATAGTAGAATTAGATACCTGTTGAGTGGTTTCTTTTACATAAGTCTAGACTCCAAAACTGAGGCTTTGGATTCTAGGATTGAAATTCATCTGAATAACGTAATAAGAAAGAATAAAATTAATGCAAATTTAAGACTGCCATTTAATAACTTTGGTTCATTGTCTTATGATACCACTTGACAATGGAAGGTGACTGATTTTAGTAGATATAATTAACCACACTCATATCAATGAAAAGATAATTAAAGTGAGAGCATATATATATGCTCTCATATACACATATATTTATATTTGGCAATTTATCCCTAAAGATCATGAATCTGCATATGTCAGGATTCTTTTCATTAGAAAAGCCAGAAAGTGAGAGGCATTATGTCTGTGCTCAATCTCAGTTTTTTTACTAGTCATAAGCTCTCTACATACTCAAGCTGTGATCTCATCTCACTGCTTAAATTGCACTGCAGTCAACAAGATTGGAAACATACATACATACACACACATATATATATATACGTACATATGTAAATGTACATTTGTAATTTTTTACATTTACAGTATAGCCACTGTTTCCTTTCTTTCCCCTTTTTCAGCTAACCCTTGACATCTCTCAACCCATTCCCATCAACTCCTCCTAACAGATAAGGCCTCCCTTGAGAAATAACCAAGTTTGCAGATAGAAAGACAGGGAGAATAATGAAAGTGATATCTTGACAGAGTGAATCGCTATGGGGTTAGGTATGAATTTGATAGTAGTGATATTCCCCGAAACCCAAGAGAATGTCCTCAGCTAAGACTTCTAGCAGTGGTACAGAAGGTGGTTGATCTAATCTTCTCCTCTAATCCGATTGGTGAATACCCCTGTTTGTCATCATGGAACCTACATCCAAGGACTGATGAAAGCAAATGCAAAGACCCACATTCAAGCACTTGGATAAGCTCCTAGAAACATATCTTTAAAAAGATCCTTACTTTAATTTGTTGAAAGCAATATCCAAAAGTTGAATTTTAATACCATATCTATTTAATATTTTTGAAGAACCATTTTAAAGAGCACCATCATATTTTTCTTTTGTGATAAAAACTACATTAAGAAGAGAGATTATTCTCAGGACTGAGATATAAATACTGAATGAGTACACTTAAATGAGATTTAACAACACCAAAACATAGAATTTGGTGGTGGTATCCAAATGCTACAGAGAGGGTGAAGCAAAATGTTGGTCTTCAATAGTTATAAACTGTCCATAACTTGTGATGACTAAATTGTGTAAACCTACCTTTGCACTTGGGACTGTAGTTGACTATATTGTTTAAATTCTAACCGTATGTTTAGAATTGTTAGCAGGCAAAGCACTGCTACCATAGTAACAGCAAAACAAAAGAAAACAAAACAAAAATAAAGGTAAACTGTAGAATAAAATAGAAAGATGAGAAGTTTTGGAATTTGCCTGATCTAAAGAGAGAAAGACAATAATTCTTTGTTCAGATTTATTGCCTTGTACAGCATTCAGAACCCTGAAGTTCAAGACAATTGGAAAACTAGATCCCTGCTGGTGGAAGGTTCTACTCTCTACATTGGTCAAACTAGATTGTGGTAGAAACCTTGACATCATCTAGAAGATCATCATTGAGCATCACTTAGGGCCTTTAGGATTGTGTCCATTAAGTAATTTCCTCCCGGAAGTTATCTAAGGAAGGAGAGCAGTGCTCTAGGCGCTCCTCCCAGAACCAAGTATTATGTAAGGACTACAGTGTAAAGCAGAAGCTGGGGTGGAAAACAGTTTACTCCTCATTTTTGGGATAAGGTCCATTTTTGGAGTCTGGAGTTTCAAATCCAGATGTTTGGAATATTTAAAGCTGAGATATAAGCAGAGAGAAGATTATGAAATTACCTTCAGCTAGGATATTTATGTCACTTCTACTTCTCTCCTCGGATTAGCTCCCATTCATAGGTGACTGCCCCAGCTCAAGGCAGACAAAGTCTGAAGCCATTTCTGTTAGCTGGTTTTACTCTTTACTCTGAGTGGCCAGCCCTCAGCTCCTAAAAAAATCACAAATGGAGACTTAACGTTACTCATGCATGCCTCCCTTACCTTGTGTATGTTTAGCAAGTTTCTCTTAACTTAAATTATTTCATCTACTTTTGCCTTTGGTCTTTTTTTTTTTTTAAATCAGAATTCATTCTGTACTCTTTATTCTTTATTTGGCTGTGTGGGGTCTTCTTCCTCTTTCTTGATTCATGTTTTCTTCCCAGGGTCTCCTATTTATTTTATTTGCTGCTCAGCTTCATTTATTCCTTCTGTGCTTTGCTATTTGCCTTCCAGTTTTTTATTAGACCAACCAGGTGTTTTAAATAGGCAAAGTAATACAGCTTCACAGGGTTAAACAAACGCAACACAAAAAAAATGCAATAGATTTTTGCATCATTCACAGCATAAACAAATGTAAATCATTTTAAAATAATATTCCACAACATAATCCACAGTCCACCATATTGATGAAATTGGCTTCTGTGCTGTTCTCAGATCTAGTCTCTGGTTAACTCTCCTCCTTCCACCTTCCAATAAATTGCCTGCATGCCAGCATCCCTCTCAGATTTTTTTATAAGATAGTTGACCTAAGACAATTAAGTTTATGTATAATTAGCTGTGTTACATAATTTGGTTAGTTTTAAACTCAGAAGCCTCATTACATATAATCAGGGCAAATTGCAACTTTGCATTTTCCTTGCCAAAGGCTTTATGAGAAAAAGGTTGCTGAGACTTTTTAAGCTTCAGGTCTCATGCTAATCATATGGAACTTGTTCTGTGTCCCCACTTATTTAATTAATGAGTTTTTTTTTTCAGAGAGTTCCTGGCTTTAATTTTCTTCTGACTCCTTACCTTATCTTCAAATGGTAGTCTCAATTGATCAATAATTTTTTTAGCACATAGTACTCTGTGGCTACCTTTTCTTTTTTCCCCCAATCAGAAATGAGTGATGACACAAAGCATGAGCTCTAATATATTCATAACATTCTTACAGGGAATCATATTGTAGCAGACTGTGGATGTAGAAAGAGTTATTGAACCCCACTCCAACTATAGGAATACCAGACTCATTCTTGAGGGAGGGGGGACAAAACTGGATTTGGCCAGGAGTGGAGACTGATACAAGCATTATTGGGTCAGTGGGACCATAGGACTGTCTGTTCCCTGCCCAGCGAAGGGATGGGGAGTTGCAGAGAATAGAAATGTCAAGATGTGGTGGGAGGGGGAAGGGACCTTGAATGAGGATATACAGGGATGGGAAAAAAAATTTTCAGAGGGAAAGCTGAACACATAGTAAATATATGTGTAGCAATCTTATTTGCATTACCACCCTTGATAAACCATGCTTATGATTCTTATCCTGTTCATAGTTATTGTTAACTTTTCCTCATTTTAAATTCATGTTATTGTTTTTTTGTTAAATACAAAATAAAGAAGAAAAAAAACAAAAAAAAAACAAAAAAAGAAAAGTACATAGCTTCTTGGATGCTAGTTACAAACAAAAAAATGAAATAAAGCTTTTTCACTTTATCCATCAATATCTAAATCCTTTCTGTTTGGGGTCCTGAATGATGTTAAGGCTTAAGTATTGGGCTAAATTTAGGTAGTCCCTAGTATAAGTGTGCTTAATCTTACAAAATCTATTTCTACATCTTTTTTAAAGGGTCTAACAAGCTACTGAAATTCTCTTTCAAAAGGTTTTATGCTTTCTATTCTTTCAACATGAAAGCTTCAGGAAATTCCATTATGAGAGACACAAGAGTCTCTTTTTAAAGTATTTTCATCTCTGATAGTTCTTTATATTTTTCCACCTTCTGTTTCAACATCTCAATTGTGAACTTTTGGAAACAATCATCACCATCAGAATGCATGTGGGAATGAAGATTAGATCAAAACAATGACAGTGCATGAAATCGTTTCTTCATAATCGTTTCTATTTCATGACTTTGAGTCATGTGCAAGTTCTTGTTTTTAGTTTGACACTGAGTCCTCCAGAGAAGATTAGGACAACTTCAAACTTAACTTTTTGCTTCAGATTCCAAGTACTGAAATTGAAAGGAGTTAATTCCATGTCTAGGGTTACTTCATTTCAATTCTGACTTCCTGTTCCTTTAAATATTCAAATGATATTGCTGGAGACATCACTGATTAGCCATCTGATATCTGTGTTCTACTGTCTCTGTCAACTATATAAGAATCATCTCAGTTGCTTTAATCTGATGTCATATTTAGATTGGGGTAAGTGATAGACATGAAGACCTTCATGTCATTAGAACTATAACAAATATTTTAAATAATTAAATTCTCAAGATGCAACTCTTAGGTGAGTAATATTTAAGCCTTTTCCTATTTGTCTGATAAGAAATATGTTAGCATCCTAAAAAAACAAAACGAAACAAAAATTCTTCAGGATTTGTCAAAACCTATGCTTTTATTGAGTTAAAATCATTTCTAGCTGTTGTTATACATTTTTCTTTCTTTAAATCTTTTTTATGAGGGGCTGGAGAGATGGCTCAGTGGGTAAGAGCACTGACTGTTCTTCTGGAGAACCTGAGTTCAATTCCCAGCATCCACATGGTAGCTAACAACTATCTGTAATTCCAAGATCTGACACCCTTACATAGTTATACATGCAGTCAAAACACCAATTCACATAAAATAAAAAATAAATGTTAAAAAAAATCTTTTTATGATTTGACATATAAGGTAAGGGGTTTAATTTGGACATTTTCATAGATAAAAATCATTTCTTATTCAACCAACTCTGCCAGTACCTGCCCAAATCCACACCACTATCTTTCTGTCCAGCTTCCTCTCAAATATGGTCCATTCTACTTTCACAGATGTTTAATTAAGAGAAATTAAACTTTCATTATTATATAGTCTAAGAAATAATGACCTTTTGTGATGAACAGCCATTTTTTATATACTATATTTGTGAAAATACTGTTTTTGAAAGTGGCAATTTACATGAGCAACAAAGAGCAACCTCAAAATAAAAAAATAGCTTGTATTAATTAGAATATATAAATTTAGAATGCTTTTCCATTAAGTTTTTGCTTTGTTAATTCAAGTGGAAGAAAAACCCTCTCCCTCATTTATTTTAAAACTCATTAGTGTTTTACTACTTCATGTAGCTCCTTTTGTGCATGTTGCTCAGAGTGAGAAGTGTGGTAGATCAATTGCCCAGTCCCTGCTGCTACTTGTGATTAAGAGACAGACACTGTTCACAGGAAAGTATCTTATAATTACAACCAAAAGTAAGCAATCAACACAAGTATTGTCTTTTTATACCTTAAAAAGTGAGTGAGGAAATAAAATTAAACTAGAGCTGATCATTAAACCTCACAACTCATTTAACATGAGCCCTTTTCATGAGATGTTAACCACTCACCTGATTCTTTCAGAAATGGGTGTTGTTAATGTGCTTCTAAGAAAATAACTTGACATTTTAAAACTTTGCATTTATCTGAAATAATTGTGGCAGAATAATCAAGACCAGTTTATCAAAACATGAACTATTTTTCAATTATCAGAATATTAGAAATCTCTATAATACTTCAATGTCAAAATTTTATCTTTGCTCTTCTTTCTATATAGTTCCCAAATCTCCAGGCAAATGGATGGATCTGGAGAGTGTCATCCTGTGTGAATTAATGTGGACCCAGAAAAATAGACATGGTATGTATTCATTCATAAATGGATTTTAGACATGAACTAAAGGATAACCAGGCTACACTCCACAACCTCCCCACTTCCTAAAGCAGCCAGGTAACAAGAAGCAGTTAATAGAGTCATCCATAGTTCCCCCTGGCAATAGAAAATAGAGACGATATTCAGACCAAATTGGGATCATGTGGGAGTGGGACAAGGAAATGTGAGAAGAGAATATGAGAGAATGGATTGGTTGAGTTGGGAGAGCAACAGAAAGAAAGAGCAAAGAACTGGATATCTTGATAGAGGGAACCATTGTGGGTTTAGGAAAAAACCTGGGGCTAGGGAAACAAAAAGAACTCACAAAATGAGCCAAGCTAGGACTCCAAGCAATAAGGGAGAGGATGCCTAATCTGGCCTTTCCCTATTATCATATGAATAACCACCTTAGTTGCCATTATAGAACCTTTATGCAGTTGCTGACTAGGACTGATGCACAGATCCATAGTTTACCCCTAGGTCAAGCTACTGGTCCAGCTGAAGAGAAGGAGAGATTACATGAGCAAAGGGGTCAGAATCATAATGAGGAGACCCACAGAGGAGGCTGTCCTGTCCTATTGGGAGCTCAGACTCTGAAATGACAGTTTACCAACCTTCATAAAATGAATCTGGACCCTCTGAATGAGGATGACACTCAAAAAACATGGGCAGTTTGTGGAGCCTCTTGCACATGGACCAGAGTTTATTCCTGGGGTATAAATTGGTTTCTCAGAGCCTATGCCCTGCAGGAGAATACCTTTCTCAGTCTTGATACTTGAGCCAGGGACTCAGTTCTACTTCAACTGGATAAGCCGGACTGAATTGACACACCTTGAGATTCTTGTCCTTTCTGGGAAATGAATGCAGGGTTGGGGTGGGAGAGGCTAGGAAAAGACTGGGAGGAGGAAAGGGACGGGGAGCAGTGGGAAAAAATAATTTAAATTGAAAAAGTCAAAAAGTTAAAAATAAAGTGAACGGAGTACCTAAGCTTATATAATTGTTGAAAATTAAAAAAAATTAGAAATACTAAAATGAATTTCTAAAAAAATTTACAATAAAGGAAAGAAACATACTAAAAAGGAGTTTCTAAATCATTGTTTTGTATATTTCATTTCAATAAATTTTTGTTATTGTTTACATTGGTAAGATACATGCTTTGCACTATTCTATTTTATATGCAAAAGACTGCTTTCATATAATAAGCATTAAGTAGAGACTTTAATATGCATAAAATAAATACATTAGTATATTTAATATAGATATTCTCTTATTTTAAGCTCAGCATGCAGGGGTTAATTGAATCATTTTGTATTTTGTTTGTAGATTTCAAAAGCAAAGGATTTTGAAGAAGGTTAGGCAAGTCAACAAGAGAAAATCATTTTGGCTACTATTGCAGTGAAGGAATAAGAGAAGGGTCTAATTACATAGTTTGTAGTTAAAGATTCTGCCTAGGAAAATCCAGACATCCATCACTGCACAAATTCTATTCAGTTTATTTAAATGTAATTTAAATAAATCATTATATAAAATTACTAGTTCCTATATTTGATGTTTAATTTCCTGCATGTTTAGTCATAAACATATAAAGTTTCATATTATTTCTTTACAGATCAAAACAAATAAATACATACAAATCTCTGAGTGTTCTTGTCTTAGTACATATCAACTGCACGGTTTTCTGAAAGCTATGATCTAAAATTTCAAATACTAATTTATGTATATATATGTATATATAATTAGTAACTCAGACTTTTTTAAACAATGTGTACTATATTTTTTTATCATTTAGGCAACTGGCAGAAGGTGAAAATTAAACAGAGCTTACTGATAGGATTTTTACATTTTTTTTCTGTAGTTAAGTGTTTAAAGTTAGGTTCTGTGTCTACTTGAGGTATTTTGCCAGCATACATTTTATAGATTCTAACTTAAAGATGACCATATGCTCACATTTTTACTGAAAACAAGAGGTTGAAGGTTCATATTCGTATTAAGTAGAATGTTTCACACATTATTGCAGCACCTGAGCTGTTTCAAAGCAGCATTTAAAACTCTAATATTTCTTTTTTTCTTCTTTATTTTGTATTTATCAAAAAACCAGTAAAATGAATTTAAAATGCTGAAAAGTTAACAATAACTATAAAGAAGATAAAAATTATAACCATGAATTATCAAGGGGGATAATGCAAATAAGATTGCTACACATATATTTACTTTGTATTCAGCTTTCCCTCTGAATTTTTCTTCCATCCCTGTATATATTTCTTTTTTTTGTTTTTTATTTTGTTTTTTTTTGGGGGGGGGAGAAAACTCTAATATTTCCTAACTTTCTTATGTTACCTGGTTGCTCAGGGAGGTTGTAGGTTTTAGCCTGCTTATCCTTTGCTTTGCATCTAAAATTCACTTATGAAAGAGTACACAACATGTCTGAGAAACTCCATAGATCTCCTAGGTAAATCAGGATCATGATGGGGTAGGGTGAGAAGAGAACATTGGAGAAGAGGATGGTTGAGTCTGAGGAGAAACAGGAAGGGAGAGCAAAGAAGTGAATAGCTTGTTTGAGGGGGGCCTTGTGGAGTTAGAAAAAAACCTGGAACTAGGAAAATATCCAAGCATTCACAAGATGTCCCTGGGTAGGACTCCAAGCAATAGTGGAGAGTGTAGATAAACTGGTTTTTTCCTATTATTATATCAATGACCATTGAAGAACCTTCATCCAGCAACTGATGGAGGCAAATGCAGAGATTCATAAATTAACACCAGGTAAAGCTACTAGTATTAAGGGGAAGTAGGAGAGATTACATGAGCAAAGGTATCAGGATCATGATGAGGAGACCCACAGAGAAGGCTGTCCTGTCCTATGGGGAGCTCAAAGACTTTGAAATGACAGCTGACAAACCTTCATAAAATAGATCGAGGCCCACTGAATGTGGATACAGTTGAAAGGCATGGGTAGTTTGTGGTGTCTCTTACATATGGACCAGAGTTTATTTCTGGGACATGAACTGGCTTCTAAGAGCTCATACCCTGTAGGAGAAGACCTTTATTGACTTTTATGCATGGGGAAGGGACTCAGCCATACCTCAAATGGATATGCCAAACTGAATTGACTCATGTTGGGCTTCCTTACTCTCTAAGGGGAATGGATGAGGTGTTTAGGTGGGGAGTGGCTGGGATGGAATTGACAGATGGGGCGGTGTGGGGGGAGCAGAGGTGGGTATGGAAAAAATTTTTTAAAAAAATTAATAAAAAATAAAACTAATATTTTTAAAGCACAGATGTTTAAATTCACTAAAATATTGTGAATACAAAAATTTAAAATTTCTAGGTAATAATATTTTCTTATGATGATTATTTTCTGAGAATATGCTGCATCTGCCATAATTGTGAAGAAATTGATGTTTATATTATGAGTATATGGAAGGCATTACTTTTCCCAGTTTGGGACATGATTTTATGTATACACACATACCCCCCACACACAAACACGCACACGCAAATACACACACATATTTCAACAGTTGCATTAATAAGTGTGTGTTGAGAGCATGTAATAAAAGTTCTTGCATTCATAGATCTCTGGAAAAATTAGAAGTGTTAAGCACATAGGATTGTATTTCTAAAGGGAAAGATGTTAAAAGCAGTTCTTCCATTAAAAAAAAAAAACTGGAAATTGGAACTGATAAAGTGATCTGCATTATCTGTTGGGTCAGGCCATATCAATCTCTTACAGCCACAACTGAAGAAATCACATAGTCTAAATGACCCTTCTTTCCACTCTCTACTTAGCCGGTGGCTTCTTCAAGCTCAACACAACCAGGATCAGAGTTATCTAAAGCCTGAATAACCTCTATGTCATCTCTATAACTGAGACCAGGCCAGATTCTTCTTAGGCCCTTAAGCTTGTACAAGTAACCTAGCTCCTCATTCATCTTCCTTGGAAAACATGGCATACATCTTCAATTGAGTTTCAAGATTAATATGCTTTATTGTGTACTTGTATTATATAACATAAGCAATTTCTTTCAAAATTTGATTGTGTATAAATATGCTGACAGTGAATTCTCTGGCATTAGACTCTCTTCAAGTTTAACACAGTTGACAAAGTCAATATGAACCAATTTTTCCTTAACCACTGAGCTATCTCTCCAGCCCCCATGAACCAATTTTTCATCCTCACCTTTTAGCAGTTCACCTTCTTGACTGCCATAACCACTTGGGTCCTTCTCAAGTCTGTTCAGAAAAATCAAGAACATCATAAAGTTTAGGAACCTCTAATTTGAAAACTAAGCATAACTTGAAACCTATTTGATTTGTACGTTTAAGGAATTTTATGTATTAAATCACTTAAAATTTTCATGTGGATGCACTGTAAACCTGTGTGGAGACAGGATTTACCTGGTTTGGCAACAGGCCCTCTTCCACCTGACTTTTCGTGTTCCAGCTTATAGAAGATGTATAGATGTTAATTCTGGAGTTATTCTATTTTATGTATATACCAATGGATATTACTTAAAATTAAGACAACTGATTTTATAATAAATGTTACTCTTTTACAGTATTCTATATAAACTTAAATTTTATTTTGATAGCTTCTAAGGGACAAAGTTGAGAAGGACATCAGCAATTAGTTTTTAAGGGAATTTACATGTCAAGCATTTATTTTGACTGAAAAGTTAACAAAAACTGTGCAAAAGTGCATTACTATTTGTATGAAGATAAGATTGTTATATTCTAAAAAAAAGATGATTGTTATATTCTACCATTTCTGACAATTGTGTCTAACTGATCAACTGAAGGTGCTTATAGTGAGTGAGAAAAGTTGAACTCATTGAACATAGCAGGAATGTTCTATTCAAATGTTCTTGAGTTCAACTTGAATATGCATTTGAAGCAAGCAGAGCTCATTCTCTGAGGTCTTGGGGTATAAGAGAAATAAAATTGTTTCAGAGAGAATTTGATGCAGGAAAATAAAAACTATTTCTCAGTCAGTATTTTTCTCTTGAGATAGTATGTCTAGCATAGATGATTTAAAGGATTTTAAAATATAAAATTTTAGCTGTGTTTTCAGTTCACAGAGAAAGTAGAGAAGGAACAGATTGTCTATACATTCCCAACCACCCTCAGTGTAGAGCTAATTCTTACTATTAGCATTCTTACCCCCAGGTTATTAATTATTAATGTCACTTTCACTCATAAGTACATAGTATATGTTAGAATGCCTTTAAAACATTTCATATTCTAAATGTTTTGACAAATATATGACACCTTTCCAAGGTTACAAAATCACAGAGCAGTTCTAAGGATGTAAGCATCTCTTCCCATCTGTCTTCATGTGCCCTACTGGATTTGACAGGGCTCCACAACTTTACTTTTTACCAAATGTTTTGTTTGAGTAATATAAGGTATAGCCTATAAACAATGTGTTCTTTGTGTTAGTAACATGTATTTAATATACATTCTCACATTATGGCTTAGTGGCTTGTTTCTTACTAATGCTGAGTAATACTTCTTTGCTAGTTTATGTCAATTTTTTTGAAAGTTTTATCTTTTATTTAAAAGGATTTTTTAAATTTTACATACCAACCACAGTATATATTCCCTCCCCTTCTCCTACTAGCCCCAGCTTCTCCCCACCCTGATCCTTATCCACTTCTCAGAGAGGGTAAAGACTCCCCTAGGGAGTCAATATAGTCTACATATCAAGTTGAGGCAGGACTAAACCCTTCAACAATATGAAGGCTGAGCAAGGTATCCCAGTTTATAAGGAACAAGTTTAGTCTGGGGGTTGTAAAGAACCTGTGAGAACAGGTGCTATATCAATGGGATGCAATTGTGGACTGAATAACCAAATAAAAACACTGAGAAAATGCTTCCCAAGGTACTGCTGTATATAGTTTGGCAATGGTGGCTTGGAAAGAGAAGAAAACTGTAAGAAAATGGCAGCACTCATCGTCTTCTCCATCTCTATCATTCTATTATCCTTTTTAGAATTAGTTATTCAAGCTTTCAGCATCACTGGTGAATACAAAAATCAAAAACTATGATTTATTTAATGTGAGCCCTAATTGTTCAACTGTAGCCTGCTCTCTGAAATCCTGGTCTTTACAATATAAATTGACAATAAATTTTGTCATAGTACAGATGACATTTATTAAGGAAAGGAAAATGTTGGCATATAATATAGAAATTGTCCTGCCAGGAAATATCACTATTCAGCAGTTTACATCAGCAAGTTGTGTTTATGAATGCTTATATTCTATTACATAAATGTATGTGTACAAAAAAGGTTAAAGTAATGCTTATCAAATTGTAAACTTTTGTCTAAATAGTGTTATTATTTAAATATATCTCAATTATAACATAAACAAATATCATTCGCATTAATGAATTTTATATTGATTGGAAAGTAGATGGAAACTTTATTTTAAAATAAATTTAGCAATGTTTTACTGCAACTTAAACATTTACATTCAACTGATCTAAGTCCTGTGAAAAATAATTAATGTTTGTCATATCTATATCATTTAAATAAGGTTCTGAGGATAATTAACCACAATAAATGAAAAATATATACCTGTCAATGTTAAACCACACTATAATGATCCAAGAAGCAACTATAGACATAAATTAATATATGAAGCCTGGAAGAATCTGCTCTGTTAACTTTTTGAATTTCTACATTATACAATAAAATTAATCTGGACATGTATAATTATAATTTCATTTCATAATCTGTATGAGTGCTTTGCCTAAATGTATGTTTGTAAATAATGTGAATGTGGTGCCCACCAAAAAAAAGGAAGAAATTATCTAATTCTCTGAAAATGGTGTTAAAAATTATGAGCCAGCAAGTGGATGCTGTGAGTTAAACCCATATTCTCTGAAAAAGCAACATGTGTTTTTAACCACTGAGTCATTTCTCTAGACCAAAATGTTGATTTCTCTGTCTTTAAGCTGCTAATCAAAACTACAGTTTGATATAGTCCATCTGATATAGATACAAAACAATAATGGCTTCCCTATATTACTAGCCATGTTTAAACATATATATAAATTTTCTTATTTCTAGAATATCTACTTGTGTTTGTTCAATAGATAAACAAGGAGGCTGGAGAGATGGCTCAGAGGTTTACAGCACTGACTGTTTTTCCAGAGGACTTGAGTTCAATTCCCAGCATCCACATGTCAGCTAACAACTGTCTATAATTCCAAGATCTGACACCCTTACACAGTTAAGCATGTAGGCAAAAACACTAATTCACATAAAACAATAAAATAAATATTAAAAAATGAAAGTCAATTTTATATGGAACAAAATATAATAGAATATTTCTGAAAAATCTGAATTCTATATAAACATGGAACCCTAAATGCTTTAGAAAAACACATGAACTAATGGAAGTTTGAATATTTCATGTGTATATAAAATGAAGTTTCAGGACATCTCTTTATATATGTTTATCTGTTTAAAATTTGTGACAAGTAATTATTAAGTTAATATGTCAGTAATGTAGGTTCACCTATTGCAACTCAAGCATATTGACATAAATAAAGAACTAGGCCCAAAGAAAACTAAGAGGTAAGTGATACCCTAGCAGCCAAGGCAAATATCTCATTCCTCACCTCCCCCAATACAACACCATGGAAACCCACCCTGCTCATCTCTGACCTAAATCCAGGCCAGAAGCCCCAGTATAACTCATCCCCACTCCATTCTCAAAACCACACCATCACCCAGAGACCTCAGCAGCAACTGGAAAGCCCCAGATCCCCAGCTCACAGCATACTCAAGTCACCGGCCACCCAGACCAGGCAGAGATCATGGTCTTCAGGACCCCTTCTCTAGAACATAACCTTTGGAACCTCACCCCTACTCATCTCTGCCCTAAGTCCAAGCCTGTAAGGAAGACCTTTGCAGGCCAGAAGACCCAGTTAAGCCCAGTTTGCTGGAGACGCCCAGCTCCAAAACCCTACCCCATTCATCCATCAAAATCTTTACCCAGCAACCTCTGCAGCAACCAGAAACACACAGATCTCTGGTACATAGTAGACTAAGAGACAAAGAGACAGACTAAAAGAGAGCCTTAGTTTCTATGACATCAGGAGCAGCTACCTGAAAGCCTCATTTTCTCAGTACCTACTGGATAGCCACTTGAGACTCAGTGTGTCATCATGTACTGGATTAAGAAGGGTCACTATGACACAGAATATACTACTTCCAAATGGACCAAAAACCCAGATTAGACTAAGAAAAGCTACTTAAGACACAAACAAAGACCAAACAGACTGCATCAAAATTAGCTCCCTGAAATACAAACAAATCCTGTAGTAATCCAAGGAAACAATGGGCAACCATCAGTGCAAGAATACATATAACAACATATAGAACAACATGGCACCACCAGAATCTAGTGTTTCTACAACAAGACCTGAGCATGGTAATGCAGAAAAAAATCAGAAGGAAATTACTTTAAAAACAACTTTATGAAGATAATAAAGCCTTAAAAGAG
>PVIH01015913.1:16647-47758 GCA_004025045.1 Sigmodon hispidus
AAAAAAAAAAAAAAAAAAAAAAAAAAAAAAAAAAAAAAAAAAAAAAAAAAAAAAAAAAAAAAAAAAAAAAAAAAAAAAAAAAAAAAAAAAAAAAAAAAAAAAAAAAAAAAAAAAAAAAAAAAAAAAAAAAAAAAGAAAGAAAGAAAGAAAGAAAACCAAGAAAAAGCAATTGAACAGACAAAGAAAACATTTCAAGATTTAATAATTCAAATAGAAGCAATAAAGAAGACACAAAACTGAGGAAAAAATAGAAAATGTGAAAAAAACAAACTGAAACTAGTTATGCCTGTATAATCAACAATGTGTAAAAGTCTAAAGAAAGAATCTCTGGAGTGGAAAACTCAATAGTGAAAGTAGATATGCTAGTCAAATTAAACACTAAAAAAAATACAAAACTTCCAGGAAGTATAGAACACCATGAAAAGACCAAACCAGAGAATAATTGGAATTGAAGAAGAATATCAGCTCAAAGGTACAGAAAAAAATATTTAAAAATTTATAGAAGAAAATTTTCCCAACTTAAAGAAGGAAATGTTAGTAAAGATACAAGAAGCTTACAGATTGGTAGATAGGCTAGACTTCCCAAAAAAGTCTGCTTCCACATAATAATCAAGCCACTAAACCTACAGAATAAAAAAAAAAAAAAAAAAGAATACTAAGAGATGTGAAAGAAAATGGCCAAATAACCTATAAAGATAGACCCATCAGAATGACACTGGATTACTCAATTGAAACAATGAAAGCCAGAAGGTACAAGTAAGATGATTTACAGACACTAAAAGAACATGATTTCCAGTCGAGACTACTATACCCATCAAAATTATCAATTGCTAGAGATGGAGTAAACAAGATATTTCATGACAAAACCAGAATTACACAATACTGTCCACAAGTCTAGCTCTATTCAAAGCTCTATACAAAGTTTTCTAGGGAAAACTCCAACCTAAGGAAGTCAGATATGCTTAGATATGCCCATGAAACCATAAGAAATAGATAATGCCACCAAAGAAAAACCCAGAGAAGGGAAGCAAACACTCAATACCACACACACACACACACACACACACACACACACACACACACACACACCAAAAAAAATTTACAGGTATAACAATCACTGGTCAGTAATATTCCTTAATATCAATAGAAGCAATCCACCTATAAAAAGACACATCCTAACATGATGGATAAAAAACAGAATCCATCCTGCTGCATACAAGAGACAGTTGTCAATTCCAAAGACAAACACAGTCTCATTGTAAAGGGTTGGAAAATGACTTCCCAATCAAATGGGCCTAAGAAACAAGCTGGTGTATACATTTTAATATCAAACAAAATATACTTCAAACTAAAAGTCAATCAAAAGAGACCAGGATAGTCATTACTTATTTATCTCAGAAAAAGATTCAGCAAGATGAAGTCTCAATCCTGAACATTTATGCCCCCAACACTAGGACATCTATATATGTAAAAGAACCACTTCTAAAGCATAAATCTTATATCTAACCCCACACACTAATCGAGGGAAGCTTCAATACTCCACTCTCATATATCATCATCATCTCATGATGGTTAGGTCTATCAGACAGAAACTCAACTGAGAAATAAGGGATCTAACATAGGTTATGACCCAAATAAAATTTATACTTACAGAACTTTCTACCTAAACATAAAGGAATATATCTTTGTTCTGCATCCCATGGAACTTTCAAAATGGATCACATACTCAGACATAAAGCAAATATCAATAATTACCAAAACGGGGAATAACTTTTTGTATTCTATCAGATCGCCATGGTCTAAAGTCAAAGTTCAACTACAACAATAATCAAATTAATGGAAATTGAACATCTCTCAAGTAAGCCATCTTTCTGTCAAGAAGAAGTAAAGAAAGAAATCAAACACTTTCTAGAAACCAATGAAAATGAATCCACAACATACCCAAACTTATAGGACACAATGTAAGCAGTGCTAAGATGAAAATTCATACCATTAGATGCCTATATGGAAAACAAAGAGAAATTTTACACAAGAGACTTGACAGAACAGCTGAAAGCTTCAGAACAATTAGAAGGAAACTCTCTAGAAAGAGTAGAAGGCAGGAAATCATCTCAGGGCTAAAATCAATAAAATTGAAACAAAAAGACCAATACAAAGAATCAATGAATCAAAGAGTTGATTTTCAGAAAGTTAACAAAATAAACAAACCCTTATCCAAAATAACTAAAGGCAGAGAGATAAAGAGTATCCAAATTAACAGAATATGAAATGAAAGGGGGGACATAACAATAGACATCCAAGAAAATCAGAAAATCATTAGGTTATACTTTGATAACCTATACTGACTATATTTGAAAACCTAAAAGAAATGGATAGATTTTTGGACATGTAACACATACCAAAATTAAATCAAGATCAGATAAGTGAAGTAAATAGACATATAACCCCCAAATAAATTAAAACTGTTATTAAAAGTCTCCCAATTGAAGGGGAATAAGGGGATACATGGATTTAAAAAATCTTTATTTTATAAATATTAAAAAAATAAAAGTCACCCAATTAAAAAAAAAGTTCAAGGTCAGGCCAGATGGTTTCAGTACAGAATTCTACCAGACTTTCAAAAAAAAAACTAATACTCATACCCCTCAGACTGCTACATACCATAGAAACTGAAGGAACATTGTCAAACTCATTTTATGAGGCCACAATCAAGCTAATATCCAAGTCACTCAAAGATGCAACAAAGAAAGAGATTACACACCAATATTCCTCATGAACATTTATCCATAAGTAATCACTTTCTAAGTATAACACCAGTATCACAGACACTAAGAACAATTAATAAATGGGACCTCATTAAATTGAAAAGCTTCTGTAAGGCAAAGGAGAAGATCAATAAAACAAAATGACAGCCTACAGAACGGGAAAAGAACTTTACCAATATCTGATAGAGGACTGATCTCTAAAATATATAGAGAACTCAAGAAACTAGAGGCAAAACCCCCAAATAATTTAATTAAAAAAATGTTATTCAGAGATAAAAAGGGAATTCTCTTTTTTTTTGACATCAAGAATAAATTTTATTTTTTTAAAGATTTACTTTGTGTGTGTATACATGTGTGTATGTGTGTATGTGTACATGTTTTCATATGTGTAGATGCTCAGAAGGGCTCATTAAATCCACTGGGGTTGTAGCTACAGGCATTTGGAAACCTTCTTGTATAGGTGCCCAGGTCTGAATCTCCATCCTCTGATAGAACAGTATTATAATTAAACTTTTTGCCATCTCTCAAGCCCCTAATGTATTTTCTTAGAAAGGAGGTATTACAGAAGAATTACAAATGGCCAAAAGAGACTTAAAGAGTTGCTTCAAATCTCTACATCGAGGAAATGCAAATGAAAACAAATCTGTTACCATCTTATACCTATCAAAATGGCTAAGATCAAAAACACAGATGACAGCCTATGCTGAAGGAGATGTGGAACAAGGGGAACACTCCTCCATTGCTGGTGGGATTGTAACCTTCTATAACCACTTTGGATAGCAGTATGGTAGTTCTTCACTAAATTGGGAATCAGTCTCCATGAAGATCCATTAATACCTCTATTGGGTAATTTACCAAAAGATACACATTCTTACCTCAACTGCATTAGCTCAACTATCTTCATAGCAACATTATTTGTAATAACCAGAACTGCAGAAAACCTAGATGTCCTCACCTGAACAATGGATTAACAAGTTGTGTACTTTTACACAGTGGAGTACTATTAAGCAGTAAAATATATATGTATATATAGAAAGACATCCTAAAATTTACAGGAAAATGGATGAACCTGGAGAGTATCATTCTGAGTGAGGAGTGAGGTTACACAGACCCAGAAAGATATGCAGTCACTTGTAAATATTTTTTTATATATAAATCAAAGAATATGCAACCTGCAAAGTGGATTTTAGACATAAAGCAAAGAATATTCAGCCTGAAAACCACAGCCTGTGAACAGTTAGGTAACAGAAGAAATTTAAGAGAGACATTCAGAGATCACCTCTGGGAAGGGGAAAATAGAGATCTCCTGAGTAAACAGTGATCATATTGGGGAGTTTGAAAGGGGAGATGGGAACAAATCATGAGAGAAGAAGATGGCTGAGTGCGAGGAGCAACTGAGGGGAAAATAAAGAAATGGATATACTGATAAAAGGAGCCACTGTGGGGTTAGGAAGAAACCTGGGGTTAAGGAAGCCTCCAAGAACCCGTAAGATTTCCCTGACTAGGAATCCAAGCAATAGTAGAGAGAGTGCCTAAACAGGACTTGCCCTATAATCATATGAATAACCACCCCAAGTGTCATTATAGAAGCTACATTCAGTAATGGATAGAAGCAGAAGCAGAGATCCATAACTAAGCAACAGATTGAGTTCCTGGCCCAGCTGAAGGGAGAAAGAGAAAAGAGTATATGAACAAAGGGACCAAGGTCACGAGGAGAAGATTCACAGAAAGGGCTTACTGCCACAATTGGGAGCTCACTAACCCTGCAATAATCACTGAGGAACCTGCAGGGAAAGGAACTAAACCCTCCAAAGGTAATGGACTGTCAAACTGCATGGACAGTTTGGGAAGCCTCTTGCAATAGGATCAGACTGTGTTCCTGTGTATGAACTGACATCTCAGAGCCCATTCCCTACAGAGCAACACCTAACCTAGCCTTAATACTGGGATGAAAGACTTGGACCTACTTTATCAGTATATGCCCGAGTGAACTAACCTACCTTGGGATTCTTTGCACTCCTTGGGGAAGAGATGGGGGAATCAGTGGGAGGAGGCTGAGAGAAAACTGGGAGGAACTGGGAGGAAGGAAAGGGGGAACAAAGATAGCTACAAAAAACGCAAAAAAAAATACATATAAAAATGAAAAGTTGTTGATTTTCTGAAAAATTTATACAGTGTGTTACATAAACTCTCTGACTTTCAGACTAATATTTTCCAAAGTATCTAGCTTTAGTATTTGAAGAATCTTTTTTAAGAAATAAAGAAGAAAAACAAATGCAGTGAAACTTTTATAACATACCATTAAAAACTGTATTATTAACTAAAATTGTGTAAGGTAACCGAACAGAGCTGCTTTATCTGTCAGACTATCAGGTAACACTGGGAATATTAATGTACTATTCACAATCACAGGTAGAATTTTACTCTTTCAAGAAAAGCATAACTTTAAACTGAGAAGTTAACTTTATGTAACAAGAAAGGTTCTAATACTAACTAATAGTTAATTTTCTTATCATTGTGTCAAAATACTGTCAAGAATCGAGTGGGGTTGGTAGATGAGACTTTATTTTTTATTTGGGCTCTGAGATTAAGCTTTTACAATCTTTCCCAGTAGGAAGGGCATGGTGAATGGAGCTGAAGGATGCTGAACACGCTGCATACAGTCTGGAAGTAGAGCCGATAGGAAGCTGCACAGATGAAAACAGAGTGAAGCGGGGTATACAGAACTTCAGTGCTTGCCTTGAAATATCCAGTATCTGAAGCAAAGCTTCACCTCCTAAAAGCTCCACAATCTTCACAATGAGAAACATCAGTGTGTGTGCCGGGAGGGGGGGGCAATATGTTCAGAAACATGCAGTTTAATGAAATTGTTCCCAATTCTAACATGTTTAAGATAATTTGGTAAATGCCTAAGTATAATAGTGTACCACCTGAGCAGGTTCTAAATATATCAACATAAATAGTGACTAATCTGGAATGATTAGATGCTTTAGTAAGCAGGAATTGTAGATACTGTGACTTACTGGTTTTATTTGGTATATCTTGTGCTAAAAGATTTTAATTTTTATGGCCATTCATGGTAGTATTGCCTCAGCATTCTCAAAATGATTGTATTCAAAAGTTTCCATGAGGGCTTTTCTAGAAAATACAACAGAGAAGAAAAGATTCACTTCAATGTGAGTAGCAGCATGCCACAGGCTAAGGATCCGGACTGAAAAACGGGGACGGGCGGGGAGAACGCCACCTGAGAAGTCACAGGGACTGGTAACTGTGAATCCCTCTAACATGGTGGAATGTACTCTTAAGTGTTGCATCAAAATGAGGCCTTATTCCCTCTGGCTGGCTGCTCTGTTAAGTATTTTGTGACTATGATTAAAATAAGAAACTGCCTTTTTCTGAGACTACATTGTTCAAGTCAGACAAGGGAACACGCGTTTGATAAGGTAAAGCAGATTCAATACCTGAAATTAAACTACTTTATCCTCATCTGGAGATGTAGTGTTCCCAGTGAACTTTGCTGGGAAACCCCAACCATAAGCCCAGTTTCAGTAACCTACACAAATTCTAGTTTTCCTCTTCCTGTATTGTTTATTTCTAACTATGGTCTAATCTGTTCTATGAACTTCATAATATGCTTATCCATGCCAAATTAATGTAACATTGGGGACATAAAGTATGCTATCTATGTAAATGAGGTTGTTTTTTTATAGAAATCACCTTATTCTTCTTGTTTTAAACTTAGGTAAGCTTCTAGATTTTGTATATTAACCAAATTATAATATACACGAACATAGAATATCTAAGGTAAAATAGCTCATTGAAACATAAATTAAACATTTGCATATTTTATTATTCTAACAATATAAGGGGAAACTAATTACGATATTATTTCTATAACTATGTTTTAAAGAGAAAAGCATTATGAAAACAGTGACATGAGTTCCAGATCAAGGAAACAGCAAGATTATCTTTTCGGCCACGCAGTTAACCTCCAGCAGACAAGTTTACACAACTCAATATCAAGTATTCTCGTGTCCCAGGTCTTCGAGCTCTTTAGTTGAGCTGCTGGTCACAACACTGAAAGAAAGAATATGGTTTTAATGCCCTTGCTTTATTTACATGTTTTAATCAAAAAATGCATTTTACCTAGGTCAGTTAGCTCCCAAATCTCTTTGTCCTGACATATTTTGGTAAAGGTGAGGACTATATTTTAATTGGCATAACCTTTAGCATAAGCTAACATAATTATCTGAAAATCAAAGTACAAAAATGGGCTTCCTAAAGCGTGCACCTCTGTCTTTGTCTCCGTCTCCTTCTCCTTCCATTAGTTACTATTGCTATCATTAGCCCTGCTAGAATTTTGTCAATAAAGATATTCTAAACTCTTACAGTTTGTAAACTTACATTTTAAATTATTAGGATGACATCTAGATTCTTAGACATTATTACATTATGTTAAGTAGAGTAAAGGCCAGGGATTATTAAAAAAGTCAGTTGAAATAAGTCATCCAAAAATGTTGCAAATAAAATCATACCATTAAGATATATGAGTTTAATAAGAATTAACAACACAGTTTCTGGCTTGCCATGATGTAATTCTTAAGAGAAAGACTTTAAAAAGGCCAAAAGTAGCAAGTGACTATCTGGTCACTGCACAGTTGTAGTATCTGCATGGCTACATAGCAGTGGACGAGCATATGGGCATGACTGTGTCATATTGGGTGGGAGATCCACCAGTCCATGTTGGGTCATACTGAAAACTCATTTTAATGAAAACAAGTTATCTTTATTCACCTACTGATTGCTACTAATTAAGAATTTGTATGAAAATCAGTTTTTGCACTATGCTAAAAATGTTTTCAAATATCTTAATCTTATTGGAAGGAGTTTATACTTACAAAATATTTTATACCTAGGCTGAAGATAATGAATCACTATGTTCAGAAACAACTATAAATGTCTGCAAATGTCTTAAGCATTCAATTCATATCTCCTAATAGACTAAAAATAGAGAAGATACAATTTATATAATATTCATAATTATGTCTTCTATTGGTTGGTTATTCAAGTAACAGACTGTGTGGACACTTTAATATCAGCTTTAATTTTTTTTTACTGAAAGCATAATATGGGCTCTAATTAAATCCTTACATAATAATGCCAACAATGCACATATATCAATATGCTTGTTGCTGTTTGCTAAGTAAAACATGCCATAACATTTGATATAAAAGGGATGTTCCTTTTCTCAGTTGTGTTATTAATACACAGATTTTCAGAGAATCTTTCTGCACTCTATCCTTATATCTAACTGTAGTTTGATTAGATGTCTTAGTGAAAAAAGGGCTTGCAGAACTTGTAAAGACTTGAACTTGATCTCCTATAACAGACATGAGAGGAAGAGGAGGAGGAAGCAGGAGCCATGTGACCTATGGGCCTTGACTTCTTGCAGACTAGTTCCTTCACTTTGTTGAAATGGGAGGAAGAATAGAAGCACATTATCATGAGATTTCATTGGTAGGAAGCACATGTGATCTTGTCAGGAAGAACAACTGAGATGCAGTGAATACAATGAACAATTAATCAAAAAAAAACAAAAAAACAAAAAAACAAAAAAAAAAAAAAACAACCCAGTTAGAAGCAGCTGGTCACATGAAACCAAACTCTAGGTAACTAAATCCACCTGGCTGAACTTGCTCCACCCATCTGCAAAAGATAAATAAGTAAAAGAAATACTTGTAAAGCCAGAAAGAGTGCTTAGAAAGACTGTAAATGACAAACCACCAAAGGTCTTTGTAACAAAGACTGATAGAATGATCATATTTTTATTTTTCTTCTATTTGTCATGTAAAGTACAATCTTTCCTTTTTTTTAATCCTCATTTAAAATGTTGTTTTGGTTGGTGTTAAGTAACAGTATACAGAGCCAGCTTCTTTAAAGACAAATTCTACAGCTAAACATTGGAAAAGTTCTCAACAATCACATATAACAGTGAGCATCAAGCATACTATGCATATTCTTTAAATATAAATAACAAGTGCTAAATACCTCTTCTTGGACTCCTTAGATATCTACTCCTTTCTGAAGGTCACTACAATTGAAACAAAAGAAGTTCCAGGAGGGTCACACTCAATCCATCCCTACAGTTTTAAATAGTGTTTATAAAACCTTTTCAAAATATTTTTAAATTTTTTATTATTATTATGAATAGTCATATTTTTATCCAGGTATCCCCCTGTTCAAATTCTCTTCCCTCTCCTGCCCCTCCCAGTTACTCTCTCTTCTTCTCATCACTTTATCTATTCCCCAGCAAAGTCTGGAGGTCCCAAGGTCTCAAGGTCCCAAGGTGACTTAGTTCAGCATTCACTCCAAGCAAATCCTCTTTTCTCACTCCAGCATCAAGACTGGGTCAGGTGTTCCTCTGGAGGGAATGGGCTCCAAGGTGCTGGTCCAAGGTGTTTCAGAATCCAGGCTGTTCAGTGGTTTACTTTTAATCCCAAGTCACAGTAGGCTCATGTGCTGTCCTCATTCTAAACAGTTAGCAAGCTTAAGAAATTCATAAAGACAGTAGCTTTAGAATTTTCATCCTTAAATTTCAGATTAATAATAATTTTATGTTCTGGGTCGTTTCTTTCTTACTGGCTATCATTATTGTTTTTATGTTTGTTTTAAAGCTATTTTTTTATATGCTGGCAGGGTTAAAAGCACAGGCTTCTATCAGTGATCATGGTTTGTACCGTTCCAGGGATGGAGCTATCTTATTTGTCTTAAGGAATGCCAGCAAAGAAATATGCATTGATGGAGACTAAATATGTAATTGTTGAAAGACACTGTGATAAGCCTTGATGTCTTTTTTATTATCTGTATATCAATAGTGATTTCTTATTGCTTTAATCTCCAAAAAAACAAAACTAATATAGCTAGGAGCTGTATACAATATGCATATGAGTTTTATATGAATATTTGCTATATTGTGCACAAATTTGCACCAATATTGCCAAATTGTCTTTAAAAGTTTTAAAATGATTTATAATAAACAAATATAGAAACACACTAAAAAACAAATGGCCTCCTAAATTTTGCATTTGAGGTTTTAATCTGTATTTACTGGCAGAATATCTGTCTTTTGGTAAGTGAATGGAAATTGTCAGCATGAAATTAAATTTTTAAAATCAATCTAATTAGTCACAAAATGGCCACTAAGTGATTGATACAAGCATCATAATTAAAAATAATCCAGTAAATTCTAAAATTTAATAAGATGGTGAAAAATTCATATTGATAAAGCTGTGGTTTTTATTACATGGTTGTACTTCATTTACTGTATGAAGTACAATAAACAAGTACAATCCTATACTGAGTATTTTACTCTTTAAATTTATCACTCATTACAGATATTTTTGCAGATAGAAAGCATTTAACTCTTCCAAAATATTGCATATAAAAATATAATAATATATGGCATTAAATAACCATGAGAAATTATTTTGCCAGTCACAAAATCACACATGAATGTGATACTTTAAAAGATCTATGATCTAATGTACTTAGACTGTCAAAATTAATAATAAAATTTGTCAGTCTTCTAAATATCTTGATTTTACGTATCTTTCTATCTTTATTTTCAATAAATATGTTTTTGATACATAGACATATATCTGAAGGCTAAAATTAGTGAATTTTTAATTGCAAATAATTAATAGCACTTTATTTTTTTAAAATTTTAAAGAAAACATTGGTATCTGGAACCTTGTGCCGGCATTTAATAAATGCAGGAATTTTTTCGACAGATTGTGAGATCAGCTCACATCCTATTAAAAAATATTTAATTCTTCCTCAATTTTCTCTAGGGAGTAATTTCAAACAAATATCTGTGTGAGGATGCAGTAAATACAAGTAGTAGAGGATTAATCATGAAAGCCACTTCCCTGGGGACATCCAACCTCAGACATTAAATGCTAAGGGACTAATTCAATAATTTCAGAAAATATATGGGTGAGACTATTTTATCACCACTTACCCCTTTCTCACATATCATTGTGCAAAGGTGTTACAGACTTTATCTTTAATTCTATATCACTTCTGTGCTTGAGTCTTAATCTCTACATTAAATTGAATACTTTTGTGTCTTCATTTGAGTAGACAATTTATCAAACAATTGTTTTTTATTAAAATTTCATATACATTGAAATTATCCACTGCACTGGTTAAAGTTACTACTGTTCGGATGAAATGTCATGAGCAAAAGCAAGATGAAGAGGTGTGGCTATATATTATATATTTAATAAAACTTGAATATTGGGGAGAGAGTATTTAGTAAAATTTTAGGTAGACAGCCTAGAAGATTTTTAAACTTTAAATATAAACAGCTGAGCCAGTCATATACACTTTTAATTTTAGCATAGGAAGAATCGGGAATTGTGATTTTTATTTTTGATTTTACAACTTTAGAGACAGACTTCCTTTGTTTTTGTAAGTTGAAGGCTATATGCCTTTAATCTTAACTTAAGATAGAGTATATATAAGGGCTGGTAGAAACGTAGAGAGAGAAGCTATTGGGAGAAGCAACTGGCAGAAGCAACTGACAAAAATGAGCAGGAGCGCAGCTAAAAAAGTGAGAAGTGACTGTGGTGCTTTCTCTCTCTGATATTTAAGCCTTCCCCCAACATTTGACACTAAGTCTCATTTGTGATACTACAAGTAGGAAGGAGTTTATTTGGCTTACGTTTCCACAGAGTGATCAGTGAAGGAAGCCAGGATAGAAACTCGAACAGGGCAAAAATCTGGAGGCAGAAGCTGATGCAGAAGCCATAGAAGAATGCTGTTTTCATCTCTTCATGCATTGCTAATTATAATTTCACAGAGAACTCAGGAACACCAGTCAAGGGATGGGCACCACTCATAATGGGCTGAACCCTTCTTAATCAATAATGAATTAAGAAATTCCCCAGAGGCTTGCCTACAACCAGGAATGAGAGAGGAATTTTCTCAGTTGACTTTCTTTCCTTTCAAATGAGTCTGGGTTGTATCAAAAACTAGTCATCACATTCATTTAACTTTCTAAAATTCAACTTTCAATTTTTATTGTATTTATTTTTTAATATGGACAGTCATATTTTTATTTTAATATATATACACATATAAGTGTTTCCATGTGTCTGTGCATGTGATCATTATAGCAAAGGTGTACAAAAACCACACATAATAACAATCTATCAAGTTGAAAGAAATAAATTACGATAAAAGAAGCTGCTATTTACCTGGTGAGGCAGGGATTATTTTTGTTCAGGAAGCACTCACAAATTAAGGCATTTTTTTGCACACTAAAAAACGATGCAAACAGAAACTCATGGTCTGGCAGGATACAGTTTTGCAAATGCACAGCCTGATGATATAGTCTAAAATGGTATATAAAGTATAACATTTGTAAGGGAACTTAGATGACCACACTAATTTGGTCCAGATGTTTGATGGCTTATAACATGTACAAGGGTTATGATCATCTTGTTTGCAGTACCTCCTTGGTCCTCAATAGTATGCTATCAGTTATATTTTTTTTCACTTTTCTCATGTCTAATGAGAAAATAAATTAAAAGTAGGAATGAAAGTGATGTAACAATATTACATAGAGTTGAAAAATGTAATAATATACCAGGCTGATTTTTTCCTACACTATCTAAATGCCACATATTCCTTTCTGAAACATCATCTTATTTGATGAGTAACAGTAAAGTTTCGGTGCAACACCTCTGAACTAAGAAACAATTTATCACCACATATCTCATTTACTGAACGTCCTTGAAAGTGTGCCCAAGCACTTAGAACTTGGATTTTCAACCCTTTACAAAAGCTGAGCATAAAATGAAGAAGTCAGAATGCTTTCAGGAATTGATTTTTCAATTTCAGTTCAAGTAAAACATATGCTAGCTACTAAATACTTGAACAGATTTAGTTGGGTCCTTGCAGGAAACAAAGGTGTAACCCAATAGATCCTTATCTCAAACAATTATGAAAGTTTCATCTGCTGCCATCATTCTCCCTTCAAAAGTAAACTTAAAATTTACCTGTATAAAAAAATAGAATGTATAACTTACAAGGCTATTGCTTCATATTGTGGCATATTTCTTTTCCTTATATCAGAATAGGAAGCCTAGTAGTGTCTTCATGTGTGCATGTATCTATGTTTGTCTGTATGCACACATACATATACTTTTCAACCATGAATATGGAAGCAGTGACTTCAAGAGTCAGTCCATGTTTCAAATTGTTGAGTCGGAGTCGTTCACTGGCTTCTAACTCTGAATATATTTGTTTGGATGCAGGGCCAGTGAACCTCATGGATCTCCATGAATCATACAACTGTTTATTAGTAGTAGCAGTAGCAGCAGTAGTGGTAGTGGTAGTAGTAGTATTGTATATATTATTTTGTTTTTGAGATTAGTACATAAAATCATAGGTACTATAATAACATTTAAAACATAGCAGGCTTTAGAATATTCTCTTATCTCACATTTTCCTCCCCAATGTGTCAATCCTGTCTGTTATAATATTGATCTGTCTCTTTCTAATTTTAGGTTTCACGTATGTTTCTGTTACTCAACACCTTTCCTTTTCATCCACTTTAGCTGATCTCTCCTTTATATAGATATTATACATTACAAGGTAAGTAAGATACACTTTCAAAAACAAAAAACCTTTTTATCTTTCTGTGTTTGGGTGACTTGTTTATAGTTCTTTCCATATCCAGTCATTGTCCTATACATTTCATTTTTCATTATTGTAGGATAAGATCCAATCATATATAGTTTCATATTTTTATTACCCTTCTCAGGAGAGCCAAAAAAAAATAAAAACCTACACAGTTGGGAGAAATTCCCAGCTGTTCTGCAGAAAGAAAGGAGGCTAACACTCAGAAGTAGGGTAAGAATTTAAATATTAAACCGGATGCCTACACACCCACAACCCTGACAATCAATAACTTGGCTAAAAATCACAGCTCTTAAAATACACAAACACATACACACACAAGTAGTCAATAAGTAGTTAAACCTTTCTGTTGTGCAAATACAAATAAAAACATCTTTGAAATTAATTCATCATAGTGAAAATGGTTGTACTTAAGAATTATAACAACTGATGCTGGTAAGAATGTGAAGAAAAAGTAAGTAAACTTTAATCTTTTTTTTTACTGCTGATAGGAGTACCAAGTAGAACAGCTGTCATGGGAATCACTTTGGAGGGATCTCAAAATTTAAAAACAAACCCAAGACCCAACTGTACCAAGATTGATCATAAATCCTAAGATTCTAGATGCTCTACCACAGAGATACTTGTGTATTCATATTTATTGATCCTTTATTAATGATAGCAAGGAAAGGGAGTCCCTGGAAATTTTACAAGGGTTCTTAAAATCAAATTCTGTCACTAGGATTTAGTACTTTACCAAAGTGATCATCACTCTATGCCAGAAGATATATTCTACTTTAAATGTGCTACTTTATATGTTATCAAATTTGGAATTCCACAATTTTTGTAAATTTTGCATATAATTTTATAATTAATTTGTCTAAGATTAATTACTTCTTAAGTTTTTTTTCTCAGCTAACAATGTTATACAAATAAAATTCTTTTATATTCTTCTAAGAATTAAAAATATAGTTGTACCATTATCTACTTGGTTGTTCATGCCTATAATAATATAATTCTAATGTAAGCTGATGATATGGCCAAAATGAGCACACAGGTATTTCTCTCATCTATGTAAACACATATTCAGAAAAAATTATTATTTACTTTAATATTCTCTAAATAATATTCTACTTAATTGAATACACCACAACTATTGAAAGGGTTCTACATTTTGTAGAATTCAAATTCTGATTGGTTCTTAATTCTACATATGAAATCCACTTTCTGTTCATATTAATATTAAAAATTGTGTTTGGTTTATTAGTGTGTTTGGTTTGTTTGACAAGTAGGTGTCTCTCTTGTAAAATGTTTTGTTGTTCACTTTCCTCTTTTGACAAGGCAGACCTTATGTGGCTCTTTCATTCTTTAGGATATTTAATCTGAAACAAATTGTGTGATAGTTTTTTTTCTTAGGCCCTTCTTTTAATCCCTGTTCTCTTCTTTCTAGCGCTAAAAAGAATTAATAAGAATAAAGGTAAAAAGAAAAACACTGTATTTTTCCTTTATACATAGCACAAAGGTAAAAATAATATAATAATAACTAATATTTTTCTTTTGGTACTAAAGAACCTTTTCAATTTTATTCTTGTTGAATGACTTTAAGACATTATCAAAAAGATTCTAACTATGAATGTTTTTATGAGGATTCTATTTCTCTTACTTTTAATGAGCTATTGTACTATGCAGTTTGTTTTCTTTATTGATATATCCTGTCTTGGCAATAATTATTTTTAATTCATATATATGAATTATAGACTGTGTATGTCAAATAAGAGATACCTAATGTCTCACATACTGGTCATTCATCCTTACGTTCTTGATTTATTCTCTACCTCTATAGATTGATGAATTGGCTAATTAGCTACAAAGCACTTTGTCGAAAACTCAGTTCTGCTGAAAGCTGATAATGTCTGAGCAGGAATAAGTGCTTATCTACAGCATGTTTCTGTAGAAGCAAAGTGCCCTGCAACATCTTCTCATTAAAAATAAAAGACTAAAACTCTCCAACAAGAGCTTCTATCGGCAGTGATTTGTTTTCATCACAGTGGTCTTGACCATACTAACATGGACCAGCAACCTCCAGATTCTGATTTAAATTGTAACCAAGGAATTGTAGGTTTGGCCAATCTTCTTAAAGTTAAGCATTGACTGAATGGGATAGTGTGTTTTATTTAAAAATTACCCAATTTATTGCCTATTGACTTCAAGTATTTTTTTTCCTTAGCCTGACAACACTCTGCAAAAATATTGACCTTAACCAAATCACTCTCTGCCAGATGAAAAGATGGCATGGATAGGCCAGTAGTTGAATCATACCTGTTTTGCTATGTGTCTTTGAGCTAAATCAATACTTATATGAAGCTTGAAGTTCGTATTCATTCTTGAGGTACATGAAATGCCTGTTAGCCAGAAGTACTGAATTGTACATTGCCTTCAGTAAATTTACATTCTTTATTGCTAGAGAGGGAAGCGATATGATTGGGGTCTACTAGGTAGCCCGAAATGAAGACTCAAATAAATGTGTGTGGCATGTGAGAAAAGTTTTAAAAAACTATATTTATTTATTTATTTTTTACAAGACAGTCTTTATTTTCTTCAAGTAGTCTACAGTCATAGGCATTGCTAACATGTGACAATATATTATTTTAAAAGGCTTTTCATCTTTCAGGAGACTCACATTAAAAGATTAAGGTTATTGACACACTGTTAAATAATATGCCTTGGGTATCACTGACCAGCTTTATAGCTTTGCTGTTGACCAGATAATTATCTAGTGTCTAAGTTAGCATTATGCTTGTAGTGATGAAACACCATTTATGAATGCTAAAATAAACACTACTGGAATTTTATATTTTCAAATGAAATGGAAGAACAAATATATTTTTCTACTCATTTACCTAGAACTTTTATATTCTATCATGTTTTTAGTTCAGTCTTGCTGTGTTGCAGGATTTAAGATAAATAGTTTGTATGAGATTATACATTATAAAATTTGAAGTTAAAAATACCAAATGTGTATTTAGGCCCTATTTTGATTGTACAACATAGAGATTATCATCATTAGAGTCTTCTAATCTGAATTAAAATTATTACCAATAGAATTTATTTGTAGTAGTAGTAATTGTAAAGTCTAAGAAGTAATTATAAGATGTATAATCATTAAACCAATAATCAAGCATAAATAATTATTAACATGATTATTAGTAGCTTATATTAAACTGTTTTATTCTATTTAACAATGTTGGATCATTGCATATAAAGAATTTCATTCTGTGTTTGTCTCTAGTCAGTCAGTAAGTAGTTATCTTAGTACATTATGCTAGTGTATATTAATATATTTATGGATATAATAATAAACATATTCTCAATGTGCTGGAACCAAAAAATTAACTAAAAACAAAACTCAAATTCAAGGCCCTTAGAAGTTTAGTATTTGCTGGAGTGGACCTTCTTCCAAATTGACTGGTAGTAGATCATTCTCAAAGTGGGACCAACATGGAGCACCCTGGTGAAAGTTAGACGTAACAAAAACAGTGCTGGTTCTGTTGGTCACTTTAAAACAAACCAACATGTTTGTGGATCCAGAACCCATATTACTTTTTTTAACTTTTTTATTATTATGAATAGAGAAGTTACATTTTCTATCCTTGTATTTCCTTATTCAAGGTCCCTTTCCCCTCCCATCACATCAGATAATTCTCTCTTCTCCACATCCCCCAATCGCCCCCATGTGCAGACGGTCCCAAGGTCCCAAGGTTCCAATATTGCTTAGATCAGCCTCCACTCCTGGAAAATCTAGTTTTCTCCCCCCAACATCAAGACTGAGTCAGGTGTTCCTCTAGGGGGAGTGGAGCCCATATTACTTAATGAGTTCCAATGAAGGTTTCATGTATCAACACCATCACATTGACATTTAACTGTTAAAACATGAATTTGGGGAAATATTCAGACTATAGTATAACTCAAGACTCAAATTCTTACATTTAAATTGAATATTCATTTACTTGCTTAAATATATTTTCTGGATTTTTTGGCTCCACAGACACACTTTACACAATATTAATTTTACTTTTCCAGTTACCATGTGAGTTTAGGTGATAATGAAAATATTTATGCTTGGTAATCATTAAGAACAGTATTATTATGGAGCAAAGTAAAAGAGCTTACTAAAAATTAAAGTTACTAAATTCATAAATCCAAATTAATAAAGCTATTTCCTATTTGAAAACGAACTAAAAATTATAAAAACTCACTACATGCCTAGTAGCACGTAAAATTAAATATATAAATCGTCATCTGTTAAGAGAAGAAAAATCTGGAGATGGGGAGAAGAGAAAGTGACTGGGAAGGACAGTAGGGGGAAGGGAGTTTGACCAAAGTGATACATGGATTAAAAAATGAGACTTTATTAAAAAAATAATAAATAAAAAGAAAAAAGTACTAGAATCTATGGAAAAATTAGATTACAGTGAAACTAGTATTATAATGTTTGCTTATAAATAAAAAATAAAAAGAAATGATTATGCAAAGAAGTATATATAGATAAATTCACAATAGAATATCCTTGTATATTTTCTTTTTGCATGTGCTTTTAAATTAGAGGGTCTAAAACTGAAAGCAAGCAATAAGATATCAAGATAATGAAATATCTTGTTACACAAATCAGAAACAAGAAGCGCACACAAAACTCATATTTAATTAAAGAAATTAAAATTTTTTGGAAAGGAAATCCTAAGGTAAATGATTAAATAGAGCTGTAAGTTCCATTGTGAATAAGCAATATTGGAAACCAATAACATGTTTTAGAAAGATGAGATAGTATGTTATGATGAGTAAGAACAAAGAACTTTTATGTGTTATGAAACAATTTTCAATGAGAGTCATGACTTTAGAAATTCTAAATGAGCTTAATTAATTTAATTGAATATCCTTGCTCAATATACTAGCAGATTTTTTTAAAAAAATATAACAAAGACTGAACACTGGCTTTCCCTCCAAAGGGCCAGTATTGGGCTATAAGTACATGGCATAGGCAAATAAATAATATTAACTATATATTCATGATAATATTCATATAATCATGTTAAATATTATATTGAAATATTCTGTGGTTGAGGAAGAAGCAGAGAAATATAAAAGGAAATAAAAAGACTGTAAGAACCAAAAGATCATAAACTCAACTGTGAGCATATTTCCAGGTATTCTATAAATGAAAGTAAGCTACGGCCCTGACATCTCAACAATATGACTTTCTAAACAAGACCTGAAGAAGCACCTTTGTTTGGGAGAATAATAATATATGTACATTTGCCTAAATTACATAAACTACAAAACCTGACCATAGCTTTACCTTTTAGTTATTGAGTTCCAAGCAGTAAAATCTTGCTCTGCTCTGAAGGACCTAAAATGGGTGTTTATTGATGTAAAATCTCTCTCATAAAACAAAACTTTAAACTATAGCTACAGAAGGGTTAACTTTACTATATACCACCAGTTAATTAAAAACTTAGTTTATTATATCTTCACTATTTTTAAAAGCATATAATTCTAGCTCTATAAAAAGTTGCACCAAAGACTAATGCAAGTTTCTAAAATATCTTATGAATCTCAGTAGTTATGCAGTGGGGATTAATGCATACAATTACACATTCACACATACAGACACATGAATTCATGCATACATTCAAACACACACACACATTCATACAAATTATTAAAATATATAACTAAGTTTTTTAAGAGAAGTAATATTTTAAATCAATCTATTTCAAGACCTAAATTATTTATTTCATATCTCTAAACAAGTATCTCAGTATAACACTACAAGCCAACATTTCATTATTCATGACAAATATTTTATACATTTGAGGAGTAGAAATCAGAAGTATATATTATTTAGAGTTGGAAGATGGAGTACCATAAAATAGTGTTTGTTTCTATTTTTCAACATTTCTTCCATTTATATGACTACATTCATACTATTATTCTAGATAAATTCATTTTATGGATGTAACATGTCAGTAAAAGGCAGAACTATATGTTTTCACTTGATCAGTATTTCAACAGTTAGCTTCATTTGGCAGTTATTGATAGAAAATGAGTTAGTTATTTGTGTTTGTTTCTGAATTATTGCCTATGATCAACCACTATTCATACAGAAGTATGGGTATGCATAGTATGATGCATTGCTCAGTTATGGAAAGCGAGAGGAAGCTCAGTGGCTTCTAGAAGTTAAAAATATATTTAGGCATTAGTTGAAGAACTGAAACAGAAAGTAGACATGCCTCAATATGGATGAATTTCATTTTATTTTTCCATAATGTATTTTAATTAATCATTTGGAAATTTCATACAATGCTTCAAACACTCTTCCCCTCCTCCCCAGGTCTACCCTCTCACCTCTGGTCCTCTCCTTATCAAAAAAAATCCAAATAAAATACAAACAAACACACCAACAAAAGCAAGTTCAGTTTGTGTTACCCTTATACACATTGGAGCATGTCCAAACTCCAAGTGGCCAGTACCTTAAAGAGAACTAAATCCTTCACCACATCTATATTCCTCCCCCTTTCCCACTTTCCCACATCCCTCATCCCTTACATCCATATCACCAGAAGCCATTAACAGTGAAGAACTACACTTAAGACATCTTTACCACAATTTTTAATAACTCTCTTCAATGGTTTCACATCTGGACTATTTCCTTGTGTGTATGTGGTAGGGGGAGAGTAGGTTGACCTAGAAGCCTTCAATGACTCTCATTCTCAATTTAAATCAGCCAGCATTGATAACACTGCAAAAGATTCCTCCCTGTCCATAGGAACTAGAGGCAGCACAAATAATGGACATAAATATGTATTTCAGTGGCCTCATAGTACATGGATATCATTGTGGTTACTTGTTGCAGCTTCAATTTTTGACATCAACATGATTTTCAGTGGAAATCCAGATCATGAATACAACACAGTTTCCATGTGACAACATTGATTAAGGAAATCTTTTGAGGAGATGCTGAAAAACCATTTGACAAAATCCAACATGCCTTCATGATAAAAGACCAGGAGAGATCAGGAATTCAGAAAATACCTAAATATAATAAAGGCAATATACCAAAAGCCAACAGCCAACATCAAACTAATTGAAGAAAATCTCAAAGCAATTCCACTAAAATCAGGAACTAAACAAGATTGTCCCCTTTCCCCTTATCTATTCAACATAGATCTCGAAGTGTTAGCTAAAGTAATTACAGAATGAAAGGAGATTAAGGGATACAAATTGGAAATGAAGAAGTCAAACTATCTCTTTTTGCAGATGACATGATTATATACATAAATGACCCAGAAATTCTATTTTTCAACATTTCTTCCATTTATATGACTACTTTCATACTATTATTCTAGATAAATAGAATAGGAACTTCTACAGCTAAAAACACTTTCAGCAATGTAGCAGGATACAAGATTAACTCAAAGAAATAAGTAGCCCTCTTATACACTAAAGATAAAAGTGCTGAAAAAGAAATAAGGGAAATATCACCTTTTTTAATAGCTGCAAATAGCATTAAATACCTTGGTGTGACCATAACCAAAAAAAATATTAGATCTGTTTGACAAAAATTTTAAATATCTGAGAACAGATATTGAAGAGGATATAAGAGAATTGAAAGGACTCCCATGTTCTTGGATAGGTAGAATCAAAATAGTGAAAATGACAATCTTACCAAAAGCAATCTACAGATTCAATGCACTTCTCATCAAAATACCAACACAATTTTTTTACAGACCTTGAAAGATCAATACTCAATTTGATTTGGAATAACAGGAAAGCCAGGGTTGTCAAAACAATTTTTCTCAACAAAAGAACCTCAGGAGGCATCACCATCCCTGACTTCAAATTATACTACAGAGCTACAGTAATAAAAACAACTTGGAACTAGCATAAAAACAGACTTGTGGATCAATAGAATGGAACTGAAGATCCCCACTTTAACCCAAAAATCTATGAACACCTGATCTTTGATAAAGAGGCCCAAAATACTCAGTGTAAAGAAGATAGTATATTTAACAAATGGAGTTAGCTTTGCTGGATGGTAGTGTGTAGAAAAATGCAAATAGATCCAAATGCAAATAGATGTCATTTTCACTAACCCTAACCCTAACCCTAACCCTAACCCTTGCACAAAACTTAACTCCAAGTGGATCAAAGACCTCACCATAAACCCAGCTACACTGTACTTGGCAACAGAGAAAGTAGAAAATATCTTTCAATGCACTGGCTCTGGTGACCACTTTTTAATGTAACACCAAAACCACAGACACTGAGAACAACAATCAATATGTGGGATCTCCTGAAACTGAGAAGCTTCTGTAATGCCAACAACACAGTCAATAAGGCAAAACGACAGCCTACCGAATGGAAAAAAAATTTTACCAACCCTACATGTGATAGAGCATTGATCTCTAAAATATATAAAGAACTCAAGAAACCTGAGCCCAAAACCCTTAATAACCCAATCAAAAAATGGGGCTCAGAACTAAAAATTAAATTCTCAGCAGAAGAATTACAAATGGCAGTAAGGCACTTGAAAAAGTGCTCAATGTCTTTATCCATCAGAGAAATGAAAATCAAAACAACTTTGAGATACCACCTTACACATGTCAGAATGGCTAAGATTAAAAACACAGATGACAGCCTGTGCTGGAGAGGATGCAGAGCGAGGGGAACACTCTTTCTTTGTTGGTGAAAATGTATACTTGTTCAACCACTTTGGAATGCAGTATGGTAGTTTCTCAGAAAACTGGAAATAAATCTTCCAAAGGATCCAGAAATACCACTCTTAGGCATATACCCTAAAGACACACATTCCCACCCCAAAATCATTAGCTCCACTATGTTCATAGCAGCATTATTCATAATAGCAAGAACCTGGAAATCACCTAGAATGCCCATCAACTGAAGAATGGATTAACCAACTGTGTGGTACATCTACACAACGGTGTACCACTCAGCAGTAAGAAAAAATGATATCTTAAAATTTGCAGGAAAATGGATGGATTTGGAGAATATCCTCCTGAGCAAGGTCTCACAATCCCAGAAAAAGAAATGGGATGTACTCAATCATTAGTGGACTTTAAACAAAAAGCAAAGCATTACCAAGCTTCAAACCACAACCCTGAACAGCTTGGGATCTGAAACACCTTGGACCAGCACCTTGGATCCCATTTCCTCCAGAGGAACACCTGACCCAGTCTTGATGTTGGTGTGAGGAAAGTGGATCTTCCTGGAGTGGATGCTGAACTAAGCTACCTTGGGACCTTGGGACCTCCTGACCTTGCTCGGGAGGAGATAAAGTTATGGGGAGAAGAGAGAGTGATTGTGAGGGGCAGAAGGGGGAAGGGAATTTGAACAAGGGGATACATGGGCAAAAAATGAGATTAATTCATAATAAATTTAAAAAAAAAGAAAGAAAAGAAAAAAAATATTGAACTTGGATATATTTTTGATGCTCATAGTCAGGGTGATTGTTTGGTGCATCTGTGCCCAGAATCAGAAACCTGCACAAGTCCAGCCTTCTGTATTCCTTCTGGGACACTGTCCTCTGTCCCAACCACTCTGCCAGTATCCTGAACATAGCCATCATGTTTGCATCCCACGCCATGCTTTTACCCTCCAGCAGGATGAGCAGCACACCGGCCTAATAGTGGGCAAAAATGGGAGGCATTCTTACTCAAACTTTCACAATGTACACTCACAAATAAATACACACATATAGTAAGAAATACGTAAAGTATCCATTATCATAGTGGCTGATTCTCATACCTACACAAAGGAAATAATAAAAAAGACAGAAATAAGATCTTTCACCACAGCAGCTCCAATATATACTTGTTTGCACATTATCAGAGTATGAAGTTTCTGATTTTTAATGAGTCTAATTTAGTTTCCTCCACATATTTTGATGTTAAATAGCTTTGATTATATGCTTTCCTATGGTTTATACCATACTTTTATGGAATCTCTAGTGTCTTTCATTTATTATCCATGGGAATTTGGGGGAAGATTTGTGTTCTATGAAAACCTAATATTTGAGGGACCAGTGTTTTGTTGCTTTACAACACAGAGTGACCATATTACATTTCAAATACCCAAGACATTTATTTGACTTTTCAAAAGCTATTCAAAGCAGATTTATATTTGGTAATAAATCTTTCATTTACATTAATTTTGATTTTTAAATGTTTTGCACACTTCCACCTAGGATAACTTGTAAATTTTCTCTTCTAAAGTTTACTGATATAAATAATTTGAATGGAGAAAAAATACTCTAATGTACATTTACAAATCATTTCAAGGAAACATGAAGAAAAAGTATTTAAAAGCAAACTCCCTTCTGTTAATTGGCGAGTTATTCTCTATCAGTAATAAATATTTTTTCTCCAAAATTAATTATAAGAATGGTCATGGTTGTCCACAGCATTGATTAGTTCAAATACAGAAATTAGAATCAATATTACTATTAAAATATTCTTCAGTCAGAAAATAGTTGAAATAATATAACCTCCTAAAATACAAGTATTGACATTATATTAGAGCTGTAGTTTAATGGTACAGCTATTGTCTCCTATCCATGAAGTCTTGGATTCAATCCTGAGTAGCAATAAGTAAAATAAAAATTAAACACTTACAGGCATTTTGAGGGCTTGGAGGATTGCTTGGTGGCAAATGCTTTTGCTTGGAACAAATCAGGACCAGATTTCACTGTTTACATTCTCATTCCTCTACATAAAACCTGAAGGTTGTGCCATTAACTGTAATTTTAGCTCTCATAAAGCAAAAAAAAAAAAAAAAAAAAAGAGAGAGAGAGAGAGATTTGCTAAGAAGGTGGTTAACTACACTAGCAGGCTCAACTAGCTCTTGGTTCAGTAGCAATAGACTTCTCTCAGCAAATAAAGACGAAAGGTCTAAGTCTGCCTGTGACCTCCATATGCACACACACAAACACACACACACACACACACACACACACACACACTTATGTATACATAGATCAACACACAATGTACACTGGCACCACTGCATGTGAACAAACACAGAGGATTATACATCATATAAATGTACATATTACAAAAAATATAGTTTTAGGAGACTATGAAAGAGTAGAAATGATTAATGTCAGTTTTATTAATAATTTGCAAATGCCACTTTACCTTTTATATTAAAAATAGAAACTTTCAAGACTTTAGTGTCACAATCATAAGGGTTGTATATTTCATTTTAATGGAAAATACTGAGTTCTAGGAAGTATCCAGTATGACTAAGTATTTTATTTTATTTTATTTTTTATTAAAAAAAACTTTTTCCTTAGGTAACATACTCAAAATGTGCCTCCCCATTCTCCACTCCTCCAGTTTTCTCCCATCTCCTTTGCCATCTGTGTCCAGCCTCTTTATGTTTCTCCTAAGAAAACAGGCTACCAAGAGCTAACAATAAAATAAATATGATATAAAAAAAATTCAGAGGGAAAGATGAACACAAAGAAAATATATGTGTAGCAATCTTATTTGTATTTCCACCCTTGATAAGCCATGCTTATCATTCTTATCCTCTGTATAGTTATTGTTAACTCTTCCACATTTTAAATTCTTTTTACTGTGTATTTTTGATAAATACAAAATAAAGAAGGAAAAAAAAAGATGATATAAAAAGACCAAAAAGAAGCAAAAGAGTCCAAAGAAAGGGACTAGAAACAGACACTGATTTAGAAACTAGCAGTTCACACACTCAAGAGTTCCATACACTAAACTGAAATGTCAAACATATGAAATAGACATCTAGGTTAGAAAAAGAGTATCTCCCACTATCAGTGTTTGTAGGGTAAATATGTGATCCAAGATGTAGTAATGCCTCTTTTATGAACTTGTGTTTGGTGCATGGATATCAAGAATTTCAATGTCTTCTTCACACATCTCAACTTTGGCAAGTATGTTTTATCCTTCCCTTTTGCTTCTCATTAGTTTTAAAGTCTAATTTGTCAGATATTTAAATGGCTACATCAGGATGCTTCTCAGGTCTCTTTGCCTCAAATATCTTTTTTTATCTTTTTATCCTAAGGTGATGTCTATCCTTGATATTAGGAGTGTTTCAGAGATCTCAATGACAGGTCTATCCTGTCTTCAGACCCATTCTGTTTATCTGTTTCTGTTTATTGGGGAATAAAGATCACTGATGTTGATAGACACCAATGTATTTGTTTATATATTTTATTTTGTTGTTTGCTGTTGTGGTGATGATGTGGTGTGTGTGTGTTTCCTATTTTCATTTCCTGGTCTGGGGTTATTTATTCTTTGTATTTTTTTTTTTAGGTATGGTTGTGTGTTGAACATCTTCAAGTCAAATTTTCCTTTTATCACAGATTGTATGGCTGAGTGCATAAATTGATATTGCTTAAAATCATTTTTTAAATCATAGGTCAACTTATTTTCTTCATGTACTGTGATTAAAAAGGTTTTTGTTCCCTGGGTATAATATTCTGGGCTGGTATTGTATTAAAAAGTAAAGCCTGTAGAACATGTGCCCAGGCCCTTCTTGATTTTAGTCTCCACTTCAAAGTCAGGTTTGATTACATATGTCTACATTTATACTCTTCTTGCCCTTTTGCCCTTGCAGCTTTTAATATTTTTCTTTGTTTTGACCATCTAGTATTTTGATTATTATAGGCTAAAGGGAATTTTCTTCTGTTCCTTTCTTTTTGGTGTTCTCTGTACTTCTTGATAGGTATCGTCTTCTTTAGGTTAGGAAAACTTTTCTATGATTTGATGAAAATATTTTCTGAGTTTCTTATTTAGGTGTCTTCCCTTCCCTCTCTTCTCTCTATTCTTAAGTTTGCCATTTTCATAGTGTCCCAGATTCTCTGGATGTTATGTGCCATAAGTTTTTGTGTTTTTAGATTTAAGCTTTTCATTGACAAACAATCTACTTCTTCTACTGCGTCTTCAATGCCTGAGACTCTGCCTCCATCACTTTATTCCGTTAGTGTAGCCTTCCTTTGTGTTCCTTGCTCATGTTCTTAACTTTTTCATTTCCAGATTCCCCACAGTTTCGGTTATCTTTGTTGATGATATTTATTATTTCAGGTTTCGAACTGTTTTATTCATTTTGTTCCACTGTGTTTTCACAAGAAAATTATTCATTTCTTCTGTAAGGATCTCCATCATATTCACAAAGGCTATTCAAAGACCTTGGTCTCATGCTTCCCCTATGTTGTAATGATCAGAGAGTACTGTGGTAGAGTTTCTGGGATCTAGTGAATAGATATGTTTATACACTTATATATTCCTGGCTGTTAATTATTGTGCTTTCTGTTAGCATAAAGACATTTGGGTTGAGGTAGATTATAATTCTAGGTGCTGACATCTGGGTGTTGTGTTTATTGATTTCTGTTGTTCTGTTGTTGAGTTTTAGAAATATTTTATGGCTTTGTGTTTCTGTTCAAAATTTTTTCTGGGATCCTGATATATGTGGACCCTGCGAGTTCTGGGTAAAATATTTTTCTACATATTTGACGCTTACAGTTAGAAATGAAATGTGGCTGGATGAGGAAACTAAAGATGATCACCAGAAGGTGGAAACCTGGGTATTCCACTAGTGTCTGCTTAGTTACTTGCGAATTGGGGGCATAGAGTAAGGAGAGGCTACAACAGGCAGTCTGTTATCAAGCTCAGGATGAAACTAGAAGAATAGATTTGGAAGGAAGGAAAGAGAGGTCAAGATATAGACTTAGCTAACTTGCTTCCCTGGTGGAGTGGCCTGTAAGCTCCAGGGGACCCTCCTAAAGGTGGGGCCTAAGACAATGAGATGAGTGTGGAGAAGGAAGTTTGGCGGGACAATCTATAGGAAGAGAGGGAGAGATCAGAACTGAGTGTATCTGCAGAGCTGAGAATAAGGCCGAGGAAGTATTTTTGAGAATAGAAAAGTAAAGACCATCAATCAGCCAATCGGTACCAGTATGATTATTAGCATAATAATTAGTATTATATCCTATTATTTGTAACAAATATTTAAATTATTTAAGTAGTTTATCAACTTATATCAATATAATATCTAATATATGTCAATTATTTGAATATTAACCACTTTCTACATATATTGAAGTTAGCATTAAGGTAGTAACTCCATTTAAGGTAGTAACATCATATTCAGTAGTAAAATTGGGATGTCAGCTATTATCTTTATTTCTTCAGAGATAAAATATTTTTTTTTAACTAGACAGCACATTGAGTTTCAACATTTTTCATGTTGTCAATAGCTTTTCAGAACTCTTTCTACTCCTTCTGGGTAAAATAATTTTATTTAACTCTTAACTTTCTTAATTTGTTCATCAACTAATATACTCAGAAGACTTATCTATATTTACCTTTAGGTTAATGTTTGCATCAACTTCTACTTTCAAGTATAATTATAAATCTAACCAACTGAAATTTGAATATCTGTTAAGACTTCCAGCTTATGTTACTAAGCTCTTCTTTTTTGCATATTTTTATTTATTATTTGGTGATTTTATATCATGTACTCCATCAAACTCAGTTATAGGTCCTCTTAGTTTCCCATATCTCATTTTTGCAACATACTTTGAATAGCTTCAATTTAGTAAAAGAATTTTGTTACAATTACATATGCTGTTTCTTATCAATAAAAATACATCCAGATTATTAATGTAGAAAATATAACTATTAATGCTGAAAATGTAAAATGCATTTACACATGAAGCACATACACACAGCTAAAGAAAATACTCTTCTGCATCTTTGTATCACATATAAAAACCCCTCAGAATCTGGCTGCCTGGGGACCTATGCTCACTATCTGTGCCTTGCACTGTGAGAAATAATCATAATTCTGGTAAGCCCACAAATGAAAAAAAATCTTGATATATATACATATATATCTATATATATTGTTTATTGAGTGAATTGATTGGATTTCGAGTTGGTGATTATATGTATGAGACATGATATGTAACAAGATTTTACACATTAGTTCGGATGGTTGAACTGGTCTTATATGTCTTTTGCAATAATTTGTAAAATTCTATCTATGTGAATTAATGTGGAGAGCTGCGTGTAGCCACGCCTCCACCTTCCCGATAGTGAGCACTCTCTGTGGTAAACAACTCCATATATGGCTAAGGCTGAGAATCAGGCTTGCTTCTGTGTACCTGGACCTATGGGCAGTGCCTACGTGGCGTATTGGAGTTGGCTGCCCAGAGGCTATTTAGGCTGCGGGAGGGTTTCCCCCATGGTCAGAAGGAGAAGGAATAAGAGAGAACATGTAGCAAGTCAGTCAGTCCCCGTCATAAGTAAGTAAGTCAGAAGTCAGAATTCAAGGTTCCTGAATAAAACTGCTGAAAGTAGAGCCTGGGTGTCGTGTCTTCCTTGCGGGATGAGGTGGCACGCGACAAATTAAAATAAATATTTTTTATGAATAGAATCTAGGTAATCATTCTTCTTAAATAAACAGAGGTGAAGAAGCACTTGTGTAAAGAATTTGTGCCAGGGAAGGATGAAAAAAGAAATATACAAGTCCAAGAGCTGATAACCAGCTGCCCAGAGTCAGGCTTATCTATTATTCTCAGATTCTTTCCAGAATTTTTAACAATAATATTTCCCTCAGTGAAGTTTTAAACTGCCAGATCTTATATGTTCTGGTAACATAATTAATGGAAAAGGAGAAGGGGCATTGCTGACCTTTGGAAAAAAGTACTAACCTATGTCTAGTAGTTTCGACTGAGAAAATAATTATTTCATATAAGTAGAACTTTCACTAAAATTTACCTCCCTTTTGTTGAAATGGTTGAGAATATGAAATTACCATCATGTAATGAGATGGTCGTTTTTTTATTATGAATAAAGTCATATTTTTTATCCATGTATACCCTTGTTCAAACTCCCTTCCCCTCCCGCCCTTCCAGTCACTCTTTCTTCTTCCCATCACTTTTGGCTCAGCTGTTAAAGGCTAGGCTCACAACCAAAAATAAATTTCCCCTTCTATTAATATCACTTCAGAAAATTCTTGAATAGAAGTCATGGTAAAAATGATTGTTAAGTACAGAGCGAACCTTTGTACTCTGTATTGGTTGGGCACAGAAGCAAGAAGCAATGGCTGCTACTTTTAAACATTAATAACTTCTAAATTGCACATTAAAATTCCATCACATGAATTTATTATTTAAAACTTCAGTAAATTTAATATTATCTCTAAAGCAACTCTTGTAGAGACTTAATGGATTTCTTAATGGGATAGCAAGTGAGTTGTTGAGTTCTAATAGAATGGAAGGTTTGAGAATCAGCCAATGTATGAGAGATTATTCTAGTAATGATTTTATATTTTCACAAAATAAAAACTATTGAAAACATTGAAAGAAAATGTACAAACCACATAACTTTTTTTTGTACAAAGGACTGTTCCACAACACTTCCCTTGTACTAAGACTTGGCAAGGTAATGCGGTAGGAGGAGTGGTTCCCAAGAAAACCCACCAAAACAACTATCCTGCTCTTATTATTCTTTAGCCTAGTATCAGTGTTTTGTAGTCTCATTCTTATCAGGAGTTTTTTATCCTTTTAACGAATTTTTCATTGTTCTCCAGTCTCTGGATGTGAATGATATCATGATTTCATTCTGTTTAACAGTTGTGCCAAGACCCAAATTTTGGAGCTCCAAAGCCATAGGTGATTTCTAGGTCTGTGCTTGCCAAGAGGCCACACCTGTAGGTCAAGGTAATGGTACCTGCTCTACACTACAACTATACTCTTTCAAATTGCTAAAACAAAAAATTTAAAGAGCACAATATTTTAGGAGTGACTCATGGAACTGCATAGCAGAAGTGCTCCCAGAACTCACTTAGTTGTTATCCAGGTCAAGAACATTTTAGGAGCCAGAAGTAGTTGGAACCTCTCCTTTTACTACTTGGTATTAGTAAAATCTAATGAACTTATTTGAGTTTATGTAAAGTGCACCACAACAGCAACTCCAAAAAGTCATACATTGAATTATTATTTTAATATTAATGAAAATTCTAAGGAATTGATATTGTCCTGTATTTTTGTAAATACTGCCATATATTTTTAGAATATTCAGCTATTCAAATTGTTTTTGTGAAAGTGATGTCACTCTACTTTTTTATGCTAAATGAATTTCATTTTTATTCTTTAATTTTTACTCTCAAAGCATGCATGCTTTGTCATTTCAAAACTCCTAGTATTCAAAGCAAATGTGATAAAAATGGCTTATTGTCTACAGTTCAAGATATTTGTGAAATGAAGTTCATTGTCCTCACCTAGATTCATTCATTTGTTTTCTGGGCTTTGATTTTTTATTTGTTTGTTTTTGTTTTGTTTTTGTTTTTTGTAACATGAATGAGTGCCTCCTGTGTGTGAGAAAGATATCTTTAGAATGCATGAGTCACACCTGAAAATACTTACTGAGGGTATAAAACAAAAAATTGAGCTGACTTTATTATGCAATTTAAACTCTTAGAAAATATATTTTTAAACCAACATCTTGTTTGCTATTAATTATCATTGACAAAATAATATTAAGATAAAAAAATAAAATGTATAAGGTAAGATCTTTTGATTTGTACATACTGAAAAACCCATG
>PVIH01015914.1:0-47658 GCA_004025045.1 Sigmodon hispidus
TAAGAAAAAGAAGAATCAACCCTAGTTTAAATGTTTTAACAGAATCTTCAAAATTTGACAAAAATATTATTTCACATATAAGTCTTTCTAACAATGCTAATTTCAATATTGTGAGCCATATCCTTATATTACAACAAGCAATAGTTTACATTTTAAAATATCAGGACATTTTAGCCAGCAAAGAAATTGTTAAAATATGATTATTATAAGAGACTCATCCTAACAAAAGAGATAGCTTGCTGAATGACAACAGGAAATATCAGCAACGGTTGGAAATTAATGATTCAATTCATTATAATTCTGGAAACTCTCCTCAACATAAACATTAAAATTATCATTTTCCTGTCATTTAAGCCTGCACCTGCATTTCTTTTTTTCTGAATCTTCTTAACCTCAGTAATATCCGAACTTATAGCTTCTAATCTTTATTTCCTTTACCTCACTCAATTTGAGATGTTATAATAATCCTTCAAGCATGTGAGGAAATAATTCTCCATAAACAAGAGCTTAGATTGATGACAGGGAAGCTTTCCTGAGATCCTTTAAAATGGGCAACAATGAATAATTTTAGGTAGTTCAGAAAATAAGAATCTATTAAGCTATCAAACTAAAGATACAGTAAGGCAATACTTGTTTAAACTGAAAATGGCAGTGAATTTTTAAAAATAAAATATTTTTTCTTGTTTATTTCATAGACAACTATTTATTCACTTTTATTTTTAGAGAATTGTGAAGACCTTAAAAGAATTAAAATTATGATTCATAAATCAGAACTTTATTTTATCTGTTGGCAATGCTATGATGAGTTTTGTGTATTGATAAGGGGTATATATAAAATAAAGCATTTATAAAGTACACATATTGAATCATTTATGATGTTTATACATTTAAAACTAAATTGCCTGTGACATTTAGTCAAATAAATGGGAAGATTCAGTCTGTTTTGTTATTTTGAGAGTCCTTTTCTCATGATTAAATAGTTATATCTTATTCAAAAAATAAAATCACTAGAATATGTGTTTATATGTACTTAAAGGGTCTTTATATAATTTGGTTTACAATTATCAATAAGAGGAACCTCCTGAAACTGAGAAGCTTCTGTAATGCCAAGGACACTATCAATAGGACAAAGCGACAGCCTACAGAGTGGCACAAGATTTTCACCAACCCTACAAGGAATAAAAGATTGATCTCTAAAATACATAAAGAACTCAAGAATCTACAGTCCAAAACCTTGAGTAGTCCAATCAAAAAATGAGGTTCAGAACTAAAAGGGAAGTCTCAGCAGAAGAATTACAAATGGCTGAAAGGCACTTGAAAAAGTGCTCAACATCTTTAGCCATCAGAGAAAGGCAAATCAAAACAACTTTGGAGATACCATCTGACACCTGTCAGATTGGCTAAGATAAAAGACACAGATGACAGCCTATGCTGGAGAGGATGCCGAGCAAGGGGAATTCTCTACCATTGTTAGTGGAAAGGTAAACTTGTTCTGCCTTTCTGGAATGCAATATGGTGGTTTGTCAAAAAACTGGGAATCATTCTCCCAAAGGATCCACCAATACCACTTCTGGGTGTATAGCCTAAAGATGCATATTCACACTCCAAAGACATTAGCTCAACTATGTTCATAGCAGCATTATTCATAATGGCAAGAACATTCTTTGCATAATCAAAAATGTGTATATAAAGACCAAGGTGACGGCACAACAGGTATGAGACCTTGTTCCTAAACCTAATGACCTAAGCTTATTCCTGTGTACAGTAACCTCATGTTAAATATGAAAACAAGTGACAAAAAAAATATCTTTACTAGTAAATGTATGTCTTGCAAGCATGATGACATAAGTTTTATCTTCCAAGACAACATAAAAGCTGAGCATACTAGTCTCTTTTTATTTGAATGAATCTCTTATAATAAGCATATTTTTAGTAATTTCTGTGTTGGCTAAAATTTTCTGATATTAAAAAATATAATCTATTGTTTGATGTAATATGTGGATATGGCTTGAAATATTAAAATGAGCACTGTTAGCAAGACTTTTATTTGTGTTAAAAATAGTGTATATTTGTATATTATTTCTGGGTATAGATAGTTAAGCTTAGGGAAATAAAATATAATGAATTTGTAGCCCTAGGCATAGCTTTACTAAAAGAAAAGTATCTCAGTATATTTTCTAGTAATATGAAATCAACCTTTGAACCAGCTTTAGAGTATGACATATGCTTTTGAGAGTTTTTTATTTATTTATTTATTTTTATTTTTTATTATGAATAAAGTCACATTTTCTGTCTGTGTATACCCTTATTCAAGGTCCCTTCCTCCTCCCACCTGCTACAGTCACCCTCTCTTCTCCACATCTTCCCATCACCTCCCCAGCATTGGCAAGAGGTCCCAAGTTTTCAAAGTTTGAAATCAGTCACATGCCTTAAATTTATATGTATGTTTCCTGAAATTATTGTTTTAATCACATTAAGATTTGGAAAATATATGTTGCAATTAATAACTGAGCAGGTAATATTCTAATTTTTGTGATCAGAAAAAAATATACATTCAAATTGTCCTCAAGGAAAATAGATACAAAACTTTTAAACTACATTTTTTTGGAAAGCCTGAGGGCTTAATTTTATGTTTATTATGTTTATGCCTCTTTTATTTCTAGCATAAGTCTTTATTCATTTGCAATGCAGATATAAACTTACTTCAGTTTTGTGGAGGTCTTGAAAAGATATATACCTTAATGAAATTTCAGAAATATTTGAGTGCAAATTAGACATTATCTAATTTTTAGATTTTCCAAACACTATATTTAAAAATTTATTTAGAATGTTAATAAAAATCTGAATAAGTTTGAAAATTCTTTACTATTCTGAACATTTTTATTTTTAGTGTTGCTCACTACAGATGGAGACTGAAACACTACAGAGTTTTATTTTGTAGGAATAATGTTATCATGCTTCTTGAGTTGTAATTCAGTTGTTAAAACTTATCGTATGACTCCTGAAGCCCATATAATTTTAGTATAAATGTTTTATTGCCTAGATTGACCTTAGTTAATTTTATTTTTTATCTTTTTTATTTATTTTGTATTTATAAATTAAAAGAGTAAAATGAATTTAAAATGCTGAGAAGTTAACAATAAGTATAAAGAAGATAAAAATCATAAGCATGACTTATCAAGGGTGATAATGCAAATAAGATTGCTACACATATATTTACTTTGTGTTCAGCTTTCCCTCTGGATTTTTTTTCCATCCCTGTATATCATTATTCGAGGTCCCTTCCCTCTCCCACCACATCAGGACATTTTTTCTTCTCCACAACTCCCCATCCCCTCCCTGGGCAGGGAGCAGACAGTCCTATGGTCCCACTGACCCAATAATGCTTGGATCAGTCTCCACTGCTTGTAAATCCAGTTTTGTGCCCCCTCCCTCAAGAGTGAGTCAGGTGTTCCTATAGTTGGAGTGGGATCTGAAGGGTCAGTACAAGATGTCTATGATCCCAGGTTGTTCAGTGGTTGTGGTTTGCTGCTTGGGCATGTTTGGCTTTTTTTCTTATTTTTTTGTTTAGAGATCACTAATGAGTGAGTACATACCCTGCTTATCTTTCTGAGGTTGTGATACCTCGCTCAGGAGGATATTCTCCAAATCCATCCATTTGCCTGCAAATTTTAGGATACCATTTTTTCTTACTGCTGAGAAGTATTCCATTGTGTAGATGTACCACAGTTTGTTAATCCATTCTTCAGTTGAGGGACATCTAGGTTGTTTCCAGGTTCTTGCTATTACAAATAATGCTGCTATGAACATAGTTCAGCTAATACCTTTGGAGTGTGAATGCGTCTCTTTAGGGTATACACCCAGAAGTGGTATTGCTGGGTCTTTAGGGAGATTGATACTTAATTTTCTGAGAAACCGCCATATTGCATTCCAAAGTGGCTGAACAAGCTTACACACCCACCAAAAATGGAGGAGTGTTCCACATCCTCTCCAACATAGGCTCATCTTTGCCTTTTATCTTAGCCATTATAACAGGTGTTAGGTGGTATCTCAAAGTTGTTTTGATTTGCATTTCTCTGATGGCTAAAGATGAAGAGCACTTTTTCAGGTGCCTTTCAGCCATTCGTAGTTCCTCTGCTGAAAATTCCCTTTTTAGATTTGTACCCCATTTTATGATTGGGTTATTCAAGGTTTTGGGCTGAAGATTCTTCAGCTCTTTATATATCTTAGAGATCAGTCCTCTATCACTTGTAGGGTTGATGAAAACCTTTTCCCATTTTGTAGCCTGCCGTTTTGTGCTATTGACAGTGTTCTTGGTTTTGCAGAAGCTTCCTAGCTTCAGGAGATCCCACTTATTGATTGATGGTCTTAGTGTCTGTGTCATTGATGTTATATTTAGGAAGTGGTAGCCTGTGCAAATTTGTAGAAGTGTATTTCCCACTTTCTTTTCTATCAAGTTCAAAGTTGCTGGGTTTAAGTTGAGGTCTTTGATCCACTTGGATCTGAGTTTTGTGCATGTTGACAGGCTCAGATCTATTCACATTTTTCTACAGACTTCCATCCAGCTGTGCCAACACCATTTGTTGAATATACTATCTTTTTTCCATTGAATGTTTTGGGCCACTTTGTCAAAAATCAGGTGTTCATAGGTTTTTGGGTTAATGTCTGGATCCTCAATTCTGTTCCATTGATCCACAATTCTGTTTTTATGCCAATACCAGGCTGTTTTTATTACTGTAGCTCTGTAGTATAGCTTGAAGTCAGGGATGGTGATACCTCTTGAGGTTCTTTTGTTGAGTAAAATTGTTTTGGCAATCCTGGCTTTCCTGTTATTCCAAATGAGATTTAGTATTCTTCTTTCAAGGTCCAAGAAATATTGTGTTGGGATTTTGATGGGCAGTGCATTGAATCTGTAGATTGCCTTTGGTAGAATTGTCACTTTTACTATGTTGATCCTACCAATCCAGAAACATAGGAGTGCTTTCAATTTTCTGATGTCCTCTTTGATTTCTTTCTTCAGTGATTTAATTTTTTTGTCAAATAGATCTGTTACTTCTTTGGTTATAGTTACTCCAAGGTATTTAATACTATTTGCAGCTATTATGAAGAGTAATGTTTCCCTTATTTCTTTCTCAGCTCTTCTACCTTTAGTGTATCGAAGGGTTACTGATTTCTTTGTGTTAATCTGGTATCCTGCTACATTGCTGAAGATGTTTATCATCTGTAGCAGTTCCTTGGAAGAATTTTGTGGGTCACTTATGTATATAATCATATCATCTGCAAATAGATATAGCTTCCCTTCTTCTTTTCCAATTTGTATCCCCTTTGTCTCTTTTCATTCCCTAACCCTAACCCTAACCTTAACCCTAACCCTTCTACCTTTCATCGTTTCCATTGAATAGTCAGGCGTTATTCTGATGTGTCTGTCTTTATATGTGAGTTGACCCTTTTCTTTTGTAGCTCTTAAAATTTTTTCTTTGTTCTGTATGTTTTGTGGCTTGATTATAATGTGGCGTGCTGACTTTTTATAGGGATCATATCTATTTGTTGTTCTGTAAGCTTCTTGTATCTTTATAGGCATTTCCTTCTTCAGGTTAGGGAAGTTTTCTTCTATGATTTTATTCAAAACATTATCTGTGCCTTTGAGCTGGTATTCTTCTCCTTCTTCTATTCCTATTATTCTCAAATTAGGTCTTTTCATGGTGTCCTAGATTTTTTGAACATTTTGAGTTATGGCTTTTTTAGTTTTACTATTTTCTTTGACTGATATATCTATTTGATCTACTGAGTCTTCTACTTCAGAGATTCTATCTTCCATCTCTTGAACTCTGTTTGTTATGCTTGAATCTGTTGTTCCAGCTTTTTTCTTCAGGTTTTCTATTTCCATCTTTGCCTCATTTTGTGCCTTTTTTGTTGCTTCCATTTCAGCTTTTAGTTCCTGGCATGTTTCATTCATGAATTTGTTCATCTCTTCCAATTTTTTGTTTGTATTTTTTTCTATTTCTTTAAGGCTATTTTTCATATCTTCTTTGAGATCTTCGACGATCATCAAAAAGGAATTTTTGGTGTTGCTTCCTTCTGTTTCTTCTTCATTGCTCAGTTCAGATCTTGTATTTGTAAGATCACCACTCTCTTCTGGAGTTACCATGTTGTTCTTTGTATTATTATGTAATTTTTTGCACTGATATTTGTCCATGGCTTCAGTGGTTCACGATTAGATAGGTCCTGGTCAGTTGTGGACTTGGGCTTGTGTGCCTCCTGTCACCGCTCTGGGTGGGTTCTGAGTCTGTCCTTCAGGGACTCCTGTAGTTATCTGATCAGTCATTTCAAGATCAAGGTGAGTAGCTGTGCAAATTCCCTCAGCAGCAGCTGTGGGTATGGTGAGAGGCAGACTCTATCTGCCCTTGCCACAGAGTGGGCTGGGACTCTGCAGACAGCACCTGGTTCTGGAATTAGAACTGGAATCAATGAGAGCTCAACTCTCCCTCCCTGGCTGAGATATAGGTGCTTGGACCTGGTGACCCCTCCTCACCTCTGGGCAGGGTCTGAGTCTGTTCTTCAGGAACCCCTGTAGTTATCTGTTCACTCAGTTCTAGGTCGAGGTGAGTAGCTGTGCTAATTACCTCAGCAGCAGCTGTGGGTATGGTTAGAGTCACACTCTATCTGCCCCTGCCACAGAGTGTGCTGGGACTCTGCAGACAGCACCCAGTCCCGGAAGCAGATCTAGAACTGATGGGCTAGTTAATTTTATAAATAGATGACTAGATAATTTTATAATAAAATGTATCCTTATTGTTTTGTTACTGCAAGAGTGAGCTATATTTTGCCCTCAAGTGTCTTATCAATATTTGACTGCTTTTAGTGAGACAAAAATTCATGTTCAATATTAATTGCATTGAATTTTCATCATTTATCAATTTCTATGTAAAATATCAAAAATTCCTGTTAACTGAAGACATGTTTTTAGTAAGATATAATCCCTGTCTGTATATCTATTTAAAGGAGACAAGTATATTTATATATAAGTAATTCTAATTGCATTTGCCATGTTTCATGACATTTTGGTATGGACAGAAGGTAATTGACACTGTTAATTCATGTGATATAACTTTATATAAACTAAATTCTGTTCTAATTGCTATATAAATAGCAACATGTAATTAAGATTTCCTAAATGCAAAGTTGTAATAGTTTCAAAAAGTACCAAATCTTTATTTTTTTCATTAAGCATGTTATTATATCTTTAATTAATTCTCTTAGCCACATACTCTCATGTAAATTGTATAAAAATAAATACTTATAACAAAGTTTTAATTTATACAATCTGAGCCCAGAGTTTCTTTTGGTTAAGTGCTAAGTGCTAAACTAAGTGGTAATGAATTATAAACAAACTGATTTGCTTATAATATCAATTTGTTCACTTTTGATGATGACTATGCATTGCAATTTGTATGCCTAGAGTAGTTAAAAAAATCTTTCCTATGGTTTTGATCACTAACTTTTATTCTCAAATATAATTTTCAAAATGTCCCAGATGATTGATATTACCCATATATTGTATTTTGTCACTGTGGTTTAGTACACAATTTTTATCTGTGCATAGTGAAATAGGCACATTATTTGGCTTGCTCAAGTTTTCATGACAAAATAGAATATCCCTTATGGCATTTTCTGGCTTTAATTTCTTCACCAAAAAAACCCAACATATTTTTGTAAATTCTAAAGAAATTATTAGTCTTTTATTCATGTTTATAAACTATTAAGTAATAATATTTCCTTCTATTAGACTGTGTTTAGTTGTCCTGAGAGTTTGCCACTTATTGAAAGCAGATATATCTTGATATGAGCCCTTAAAGGCTTGCTCTACCACAGTTTAGCCCTGCTGTGTAACATTCTAGAATAAACAAGGGAATAAGATATCTCTCTCTTTCTGTTTTTCTCTTCTCTCACTTTTCTTTCCTATTGTCTTATTACCCTGCCTCCTACCCTCAAATGTTTTTTGCTGAACTAACTTTTTAAAGATTACTTATAGCACATTAATTTGTTAGAAGTAGTTAACAACTAACATGTGTCTATGTAAATCATACCATGAAGAACCTTTGTGCTTTTAAGCAATTAGAATTGATTGTGTCACATATTATTTCTATCCCCAGCATATATTATTCAAATTCTCATTAAAATTGTAATATGAATACTTTGATTTTAAATATTGGCACAATGTAAATTTATTCTTGACCATGACTAACAGACAATTTTGAAATCTATGTCATCTAAAGATATTTTAAACCTAGACTTAATGGGAAATGAAAGGCAGGAAAAAATTCATCTAAACAAAATCTTTTTTTCATATACTGACAATAGAATCAAAGCAGAATTATTAGGAGTAAGATCATATTAATAAAATGATCTACTACACATTAGAAAGGAAAAAGTAGCTCACTTTATTTTATTCTTATGGTGGTCTTAAGACCAAAATAGGTGATTATAGTGAATAATACATTAAGTTATGTCTTTTCTTCAAAGTATTCAAGAAAGACAAATATGTGGAAAAATTTGATTTGTTACTAGAAGATTTGAAGGAGAATGTAATTAGATGATTTTACTATAGTCTTGACCTTGACTTAACACTTCTGGAATGGAAGTCATCAAGTTTGCATTATCACTCTATGTTTGTGAAACTGATAATGAGTTTTATTGAAAACAGAGAATTATGTGTTGAAGGACCAGGTTAAATTTAGCTTTTAGTAAGTCACATGCATCATTGGTTCATTCATGTAAGTGAGAAACAGAACATTTTTAGAATTAAATAGAAAAGAGTTAAGATAATTTGGAGACATAGAACTGAGATTATCAAAAGCTTAAAACAAGAGAATTATTAGAAAAGAAATGTTAGCAGATTGACTTAGAATGGCAGCTTTAGCAATTCTTCAAACTTATTACACTTACAGTGCATTTATAAGTCCACTTTAATACATACAGATAAAACATGCAAGATAAATTTTAAGGTCAAGAGAATAAACTCTTGTTTCACAAAGCATGCAAAATTATAACCATATAGATCCATGTAATTCAGTTTTGAAAGATTATAGTTTTCCAGTAGCTATTAGATGTGATTTTTCCAGCACAGAATAATTCAAAGAAATTTTAGTCCAGCCTAAAAGCATATAAAATGTACAAAACTTTTAAAATGTCATTTAACCACTTAAATAGAAGAAAGTTAGTAATTGCACATTTACCACTTCCTGAAAAACTGCGGAAACCTACTAAAAATTTCAACCTACAAAAATGTTTGATTTTGCAAAATAGCTATAAAGTATAAACTATGATTTTGAATAAGTGAATAAATAGGCTAAGATTTATAGCAATCAAACTTTCAGTACTTTTAGTTCAAAACTGCCAAAAAATAATGTTTATTTTATGGATTACTAATGAAGATATTCTCACCTGGAAAAGTACCCAAATCCATTAGTTGTGAATGTGTTCCTTAGGAAAAAAAAGCACAACTCCAAACATGCCAGCATCTCCAATATATTAACTTTCCACTCTAAATGATCCTGACTTTTCTTTCTTGAAAATATTGCAAACTTTCCAATTAAAGTTTAGTATAACAAAAAAAGTGAAAGAGGTAAAAAATAGAACGAAACAAGATTGCCTGTTTATTAATTTTTCCTCATCATTTTACAGAATAAAACAAGAACAAGATAAGAAGAATTAAATCATGAGCAAAATCATTGCCATATGTTTATCATTGTGTATTACGTTGTTTTCTAGAAATTTAGAACTTATCTAAATAATTGACTCCTTAGATTGAGTCTTAACACAAATGAGTAGTTTTGGAGATTCTTTTCAGTTGATGATTGTTGTTCATTGTAATGGATTTGACTATTACTTTAGGATTCTCAATAAAAGCTTGATGATGGCTGTCAGCTTTTTGTAAATTTCCTTTATTATATTTAGACATTTTCCCTGTATCTCTGATCTCTCCAGGACTTTTTTCATAAGGAAGTATTGCATTTTGTCAAATAATTTTTCAGCATCTAAAAAGATGATCATGTGGTTTTCTTTTTCAATTTGTTTATATGATGAATGGCATTTACAATTTTCCATATATAGAACCATCTCTGCATTTCTGGGATGAAGCCTACTGGTCATGGTGAAAGACATTTTTATATGTTGTTGGATTCTTTTTGCCAGAATTTTATTGAGAAATTTTGCAACAATGTTCTTTAAGAAGATTGGTCTGTAATTTTCTTTATTTGTTGTGTCTTTGAGTGGCTTGGATATCAGGGTTATTGTAGCCTCATAGAAAGCTTTTGACATCATCAGTTTCTACTGTATGGAACAGTTTGAGGAGTATTGGTATTAGGTCTTCTTTGAATGTCTGGTAGAATTCTTAACTGAACGCACCTGAGCCTGAGCTATTTTGGGGGGTAAAGGGAGGCTTTTAATGACAGCTTCAATTTCCTTTAGGGTTATAGGACTTATGAGGTCTTAATCTGATCTTTATTTAACTTTTGTAAATGGTACCTGTCCAGAAAGCTGTCAATTTCTTCTAGGTTTTCCATTTTTGTGGAGTATAGATTTTCAAAGTATGAAGTGATAAGTCTCTGGATTGCCTGGGAGTCTGTTGTTATGTCCCTCCTTTTATTTCTGATTTTGTTAATTTGAATAAGGGTTTATTTATCTTGTTGACTTTCTCAAAGAACCAATTCTTTGATTCAGTAATTCTTTGTAATGTTCTTTTTGTTTCAGTTATGTTGATTTTAGCTCTAAGTTTGAGTATTTCCTGCTGTCGAGTTTTTCTATGTGAGTTTGTTTCTGATTGTTCTAGGGCTTTCAGCTGTGCTGATTGTTGGCATATAAACACATTACACATCCTGCCTCCTGGGCCAGCATTGCAGTATTGTGGCCATGCCCCTGGCCAGAGAAAGTGTAGAGGTTGCTCTGTTGAGGTATGTCTTGCCTGGGGCATGTCTATATAGTCACCCTTTAAAGAAATGCACTTGATTGGCAGAGAGCTTTCTCTTTCTCCTACCTCATCTTTCTTTCTCTCTCCCCCCCTTCTCCCACTAAATTCAACATTTCTCCCTGGCAGCATGTCTGTGTGTTCTATCCTTCCATGTGTAAAATACTAACACTGATAGTTCTCTAGTATGCCATTTCTCTAGTCTTTTCATGCAGACATCTAGTGCTATGAATTTTCCTCCTACAACTGCTTTCATTGTGTCCCATAAGTTTTGTTATGTCATGGGTTCATTTTCATTTAATTCTAAGAAGTTTTTGATTTCTTTCTTAATTTCTTGCTTTACCCAGAAGTGGTTCAGTTGAGTGATGTTTAGTTTCCATGAATTGGTAGGCTTTCTGTGATTCTTGATGTTGTTAAACTCTAACTTTAGACCACGGCAATCTGATATGGTACAAGGAGTTATACCCATTTTTTGTACCTGTTGATATTTGCTTTATGAACCAGTATGTGCACAGTTTTAGAGAAAGTTCCACGAGATGCTGAGAAATATGTATATTCCTTTTTGTTTGGGTGCAGGGTTCAATATATATCTACTAAGTTCATCTGGGTCATAACTTCTGCTAGATTCCTTATATCTTTGTTGAGTTACTGTCTGGTTGCCCTATCCTGGGTTGAAATGGGGTATTGATGTCTCCCACTATTAGCGTGTCAGGTCTGATATGGGGTTTAAGCTTTAGTAGTGTTTCTTTTACATATGTAGGTGCCCTTGTGTTGGGAGCATAGCTATTCAGGATTGAAATTTTGTCTTGGTGTTTTTTCCTGAGATGAAAAAGCAGTGTCTGTCCAGGTCACTTCTTATTGATTTTAGTTCAAAGTCTATTTTGTTAGATACTAGAATGGTTACACCAGCTTCTTTCTTAGGGGCATTTGATTGAAAAGTCTTTTGAACCCTTTACTCTGAGACAGTGACTGTTTTTGAAGTTGAGGTGTGTTTCCTGTATGCAGCAGAAAGATGGCTTTTGTTTTTGTATTCATCGTGCTAGTTTGTGTCTTTTTATAGGTGAATTGAGTCCATTGATATAAAGGGATATTAATGATCAATGATTGATAGTTCTTGTCATTTTCGGTAGTAGCTTGTTTTTCCTTTTTTGGGGGATTTTCTTTTGTGGGCTTATCAATTGTTTGTGATTACATGGGTGTTTCTAGTTTCCTTAGGTTAGAAATTTCACTCTAGGGCTTTTTGTAGAGCTTGGTTTGTGGTTCGGTATTGTTTAAATCTGGTTATCTCGTAAAATATCTTATTTACTCTCTCTATGTTCATTAATAGTTTTGCTGGGTACAGTAGTCCTAGATTGGCATACATGTATTACTAGTGTCTGTATAATGTCTGACCATGACCTTCTTGCTTTCATTGTTTCTATTGAAATGTTAGGTGTTATTCTGATGGATCTGCCTTTATAGGTGATTTGACCTTTTTCGTTTATAGCTCTTAGTATTTTTTTCTTTTTTTTCTGTAGAATTAGTGGTTTGATTATTATATGGTTAGCAGACTTTTTTGGGGGTCTAGTCTATTTGGTGTTCTGTAGGCTTCTTGTATCTCTTTAGCCATTTCCTTCTTTAAGTTGGGGCAGTTTTCTTCTATGATTTTGTTGAATTTATTTTCTGTGCCTTTGAGCTGGTATTTTTTTTTTCTTCAATTCCAGTTTTTCTTAGGTTTGACCTTTACATGGTTTCCCAAATTTCCTAGATATTATACATTATGACTTTATTAATTTCAGGGTGTTCTTTAGCTGATGTATCTGTTATCAATATTGAGTCTTCTACCTCAGAGAGTCTTTCAACCATCTCTTGAATTCTGTTGATTATGCTCAAGTCTATGCTCAAGTCTATAGTTCCAGATCTTTTTTCTTTCTGATTTTCTATTTCCAGCTTTGTCTCAATTTGTGACTTCTTTATTGCTTCTATTTCAATTTTTAATTCCTGGTAATTTTTTTTCACTTGTTTGTCTTCTTTTCTTTCTTTTTTAAGTTTCTTTCAAAGATTTGTTCATCTCTTCTAATTACCTGTTTGTATTTTCTTCTATTTCATTCAAGGAGTTTTTAATATCCTCTTTTAAGGCTTCAATTAGTTTTATAAAGCTGTTTTTATGGTCGATTCTTTCTGTTTCCTCTTTATTGATATGTTCAGGTCTTGAACCTATAGAACTACTTACTTCTTCTGGTGGTGTCTTGTTGATCTTTGTATTTTTGTATGTACTCATGTACTTGTGCCTGCCCATTGTTTCCTCAATTCACTATTGGTTAGCTCTTGGTCAGCTCTTAGTGGGTTGTTTGTCTGAGGGTTCTTACTCAGTTATGTGTTCAGAGGGCTGGCTGCTCTCCTAAGGTTGCAGTTCTATGACACCAGTTGTCACTGCTTTACCTCTTACCTCTCAGCTGTGTGCCCAGGGACTTGACTGCTCCCCTGCTAATATTAAGTCAGCCTTGGTCGGAACAGGCTGTGTTCTGTGCCAAATCTGTATGCCTGTCTCTGGGCCTGAGTTCAGGGAACAGAAGTCATCATTTGAGCTCTGACCTCTCAGCTGTTTGCCCAGGGACTTGAGTGCTCAGTTTTCTTTTACTTCGTTGCACTTATTCACATATAAATAAGAATATACCATATTTTTCTTTCTGAATCTGGGTTACCTCAGTCAGGATGATCTTTTCTAGTTTCCTTTATTTGCCATCAAATGTCATGTACCGCATGTTCTGTATCCATTCTTCAATTGAGGTATATCCAGTGTGTTTACACATCCTGGCTATCATGAGTAAGGCTGCTATAAAGATAATTGGGCAAAGTTTTTGTGATATGGTAGTCAGTTCTTTGGGTATATTCTCAAGAGTGATATAGCTAGATCTTTAGGTAGACAAATTTCCAATCTTCTAAAAAAATCTACATATTGACATGTTTCTTACTTTGTATTTAAAACTTTTTTATTTAAATTGTTTTTATTTTACATATAAACCACTCTTTTACCTCCCTTCCCTACTGCCACTTATCTACCAGCTTCATACCACCACCCTTGTAAGGCCTCCCATGGGGAGTCACCATATATGGCATATCATGTAAAGGGAAGTCCAAATACCTCCTCCCTGCATCAAAGCCTGGCAAGGTATTTCTCTATAGGGACTAGGATCCAAAAAATTCCATCTAAAATCTTCACCGTACTAAAAAGAGCAATACTCTGTATTTGTTTGAGTGATTATGCCAACCCAGCCTAGACAGCCATACTGCTACGAGATCACAATCCCAGTGGCTATGTCATTCCCAAAATAAAAGAGTTTGTAGCCCCTCTCCTTATATTTTGATTCTTACTTTGTTTCTGTTCTTTCTTTTATAGCATTATCTGACCCTCTGTAACAGCAGTATAAATTAACCCTATGACTAATTACTCAGCTATCTTTCAGTTCCCTGAACAACCACAAGATTCTGTATTCACTACAGTTCACCAAAATTTGTATTTTCCTTGATAGGGCAGGTGGTAGTGTTTTTTTCTATAAGTATAAATATTTAAAAGGTCAGTTTATTGTTATATTGTATTAATTCAACAACTATTACATTAAAAGTTCACCTCTAAGACCTATGATTTTTTTTAAACTGTGTAAAATAAATTTATTTGCAAAATGTAGAGAGTTTAATGATGATTTGGATATTTCATTTTTTTTTATTTTGTATTTAACAAAAAAACAGTAACATGAATTTAAAATGAGGAAAAGTTAACAATAACTATGAAGAGGACAAGAATCATAAGCATGGCTTATCAAGGGTGGTAACACAAATAAGATTGCTACACATATATTTACTATGTGTTCAGCTTTCCCTCTGAAGTTTTTTTTTTTTCCCATCCCTGTATGTCCTCATTCAAGGTCCATTCCCCCTTCCACTACATCTTGACATTTCTCTTCTCTGCAACTCCCCATCCCTTCCCTGGGCAGGGAGCAGACAATCCCATGGTCCTACTACCCAATAATGCTTGGATCAGTCTCACACCTGGCCAAATCCAGTTTTGTCCCCCCTCCCTCAAGAATGAGTCTGGTATTCCTATAGTTGGAATGGGGTTCAAAGTGTCAGTCCAGGGTGTTTCTGGTCCCAAGCTGTTCAGTGGTTGTGGCTTACCGCTTGGGCATGATTGGCTTTTATCCTTGTTTGTTTGTTTAGAGACCACTAGTGAGTGAGTGCATCCCCTGCTTATCTCTCTGAGATTTTGATACCTCACTCAGGAGGATATTCTCCAAATCCATCCATTTGCCTGTGAATCTTAGAATATCGTTTTTTCTTACTGCTGAGTAGTATTCCATTGTGTAGATGTACCACAGTTTGTTGATCCATTCTTCAGTAGAGGGACAACTAGGTTGTTTCCAGGTTCTTGCTAATACAAATAAAGTTGCTATGAACATAGTTGAGCTAATACCTTTGGTAGGTGAATGTGCCTCTTTAGGGTATACACCCAGAAGTGGTATTGCCTGGTCCTTGGGGAGATTGATTCTCAATTTTCTGAGAAACCTCCATATTGCATTCCAAAGTGGCTGAACAAGCTTACACTCCCACCAACAATGGAGGAGTGTTCCCCTTGCTCTGCATCCTCTCCAACATAGGCTGTCATTTGTGCCTTTCATCTTAGCCAATCTAACAGGTGTTAGGTGGTATCTCAAAGTTGTTTTGATTTGCATTTCTCTGATGGCTAAAGATGAAGAGCACTTTTTCAGGTGCCTTTCAGCCATTCGTAGTTCCTCTGCTGAGAATTCCCTTTTTAGATCTGAATCCCATTTTTTGATAGGGTTATTCAAGGTTTTGGGATCTAAATTCTTGAGCTCTTTGTATACCTTAGAAATCAGTCCTCTATCACTTGTAGGGTGGGTGAAAATCTTTTCCGATTCTGTAGGCTGGCGTTTTGTCCTATTGACAGTGTCCTTGGCTTTGCAGAAGCTTCCCAGCTTCAGGAGATCCCACTTATTGATTGTTGGTCTTAGTGCCTGTGCCACTGGTGTTATATTTAGGAAGTGGTGGCCTGTGGCAATTTGTAGAAGTGTATTTCCCACTTTCTTTTCTATAAAGTTCAAAGTGGCTGGGTTTAAGTTGAGCTCTTTGATCCACTTGGATTTGAGTTTTGTGCAGGTGACAGGCTCTGATCTATTTGCATTTTTCTACACACTTCCATCCAGCCATGCCAACACCATTTGTTAAATATAATATCTTTTTTCCATTGAATGTTTTGGGCCTCTTTGTCAAAGATCAGGTGTTCATAGTTTTTTGGGTTAATGTCTGGATCCTCAATTCTATTCCATTGTTCCACAAGTCTGTTTTTATGCCACTACCAGGCTGTTTTTATTACTGTAGCTGTATAGTATAGCTTGAAGTCAGGGATGGTGATACCTCCTGAGGTTCTTTTGTTGAGTAAAACTATTTTGGCAATCCTGGCTTTCCTGTTATTCCAAATGGAATTGAGTATTGTTCTTTCAAAGTCCAAAAATTATTGTGTTGGTATTTTGATAGGCAGTGCATTGAATCTGTAAATTGCCTTTGGTAGAATTGCCATTTTTATTATGTTGATCCTACCAATCCAGGAACATGGGAGAGCTTTCCATTTTCTGATATCCTCTTCAATTTCTTTCTTCAGTGATTTAAAATTTTTGCCAAATAGTTCTGTTACTTCTTTGGTTATAGTTACTACAAGGTATTTAATACTATTTGTAGCTAAAATGAAGGGTAATGTTTCCCTTATTTCTTTTTCAGCTCTTCTATCTTTAGTGTATAGAAGGGCTACTGATTTCTTTGAGTTAATCTTGTATCCTGCTACATTGCTGAAGGTGTTTATCAGCTGTAGCAATTCCTTGGAAGAATTTTGTGGGTCACTTATGTGTACAATCATATCATCTGCAAATTGAGACAGCTTCACTTCTTCTTTTCCAATTTGTATGGCCTTAATCTCTTTTCATTCCCTTATTGCTTTACCTAAAACTTCGAGAACTATATTGGATAGGTAAGGGGAGAGAGTACATCCTTGTCTAGTTCCTGACTTTAGTATTGCTTTGAGTTTTTCTCCATTAAGTTTGATATTGGCTGTTGGCTTCTTGTAAATCGTCTTTATGATATTTAGGTAATCTCCCTGTATTCCTGATCTTTTCAGGGCTTTAATCATAAAGGAGTGTTGGATTTTGTGAAAGGCTCTTTCACATCTAAGGATATGATCATGTGGTTTTGTTCCTTTAGTTTGTTTATATGGTGGATAACATTTACAGTTTTTCGTATGTTAAACTAGCCCTGCATTTCTGGGATGAAGCCTACTTGGTCATGGTGGATGATATCTTTTATGCATTGTTGTATATGGTTTGCCAAAATTTTGTTGAGAATTTTTGCATCAATATTCGTGAGGGAAATTGGTCTGTAATTTTCCTTCTTTGTTGTGTCTTTGAGTAGCTTTGGTATTAGGGTGATTGTGGACTCGTTAAAGGAATTTGGCAATATTCCTTCAGTTTCAACTGTGTGAAATAGTTTGAGGAGTCACGGTAGTAATTCTTCTTTGAATGTCTGGTAGAATTTGGCACTGTAGCCATCTAGACCAGGGCTTTTATTTTTGGGGAGCTTTTTAATAACAGTTTCAATTTCCTTAAGGGTTATAGGCCTGTTTAGGTAATTAATCTGATCTTCATTTAATTTTGGTAGATGGTATCTGTCCAGAAAGCTGACCATTTCTTCTAGGTTTTCTATTTTTGTGGAATACAGATTTTCAAAATATGACCTGATAATTCTCTGTATTTCCTGGGGGTCTGTTGTTATATCACCCTTTTCATTTCTGATTTTGTTGATTTGGACACTCTCTCTCTGTTTTTTGATTAGTTTGGCTAAGGGCTTATCTATCTTGTTAACTTTCTCAAAGAACCACCTCTTAGATTCGTTGATTCTTTGTATTGTTCTTTTTGTTTCAATGTATTGATTTCAGCTCTAAGTTTGATTATTTCCTGCCATCTACTCCTTCTAGGTGAGTTCGCTTCTAATTGTTCTAAAGCTTTCAGCTGCGCTGTTAGGTCTCTAGTGTGGGATTTCTCAAGGTTTTTCATATAGGCATCTACCTCTATGAATTTTCCTCTTAAGTCTGCTTTCATTGTGTCCCACAAGTTTGGATACGTTGTAGATTCATTTTCATTGAATTCTAGGAAGACTTTGATTTCTTTCTTAATTTCTTCCTTGACCCAAAGATGGTTCAGCTGATTGATGTTTAGTTTCCATGAGTTCGTAGGCTTTTTTTGGGTTTTGATGTTGTTGAACTCTAACTTTAGTCCTTGATGGTCTGATATGTTACAAGGGATTATTTCCATTTTTTTTTTGTATCTGCTGATGTTTGCTTTATGACCAATTATGTGGTCAATTTTTGAGAAAGTTCCATGAGGAGCTGAGAAATATGTATATTCCTTTGTGTTTGGGTGGAAGAATCTGTAGATATCTATGAAATCCATTTGCATCATAACCTCATTTAGACTCCTTATTTCTCTGTTGAGGCTCTGTCTGGTTGATCTATCCAGGGTTGAAAGTGGGGTATTGAAGTCTCCCACTATTAGGGTGTAAGAATTGATGTGGGATTCAAGCTTTAGCAGTGTTTCTTTTACATATGTAGGTGCCCCTATATAAGGAGCATAAATATTTAAGATTGAAATCTCCTCTTGACCAATTTTTCCTTTGATGAATAAGTAGTGACCATCTTGGTCCCTTTTTATTGCTTTTAGCTTAAAGTCTACTTTGTTAGATATTAGGATTGCAACCCCTGCTTGTTTTTTAGGACCGTTTGACTGGAAAATCTTTTCCCAACCCTTTATTCTAAGCCTGTGTCTGTCTTTGCAGTTGTGGTGTGTTTCTTGTAGGCAACAGAAGGATGGCTTCTGTAGTTGTATCCATCTTGTTAGTGTGTGACGTTGTATAGGAGAGTTGAGACCATTGATATTAAGGGAAATTAGTGACCACTGATTCATATTTCCTGCCATTTTTGGTGGCAACTTATTTGTATTTCCTTTCTCTAGGGTATTCTTCTGTGGACCTATTGATTGTGATTTTGTGGGTTTATCTGAGGTTCTTAGGTTGGAGTTTTCCCTCTAATACTCTCTCTAGTTCTGGATTGATAGATAGATATTCTTCCAGTCTGGCTTTGTCCTGAAATACCTTGTTTACTCCATCTATGGTGATTGATAATTTTGCAGAGTATAGTATTCTAGTTTGGCAGCCATGCTGTTTTAGCGTCTGTATAACTTCTGACCAAGCCCTTCTAGGTTTCATCGTTTCCATTGAGTAGTCAGGCGTTATGCTGATGGTTCTCCCTTTACGTTTGAGTTGGCCCTTTTCTTTTGCAGCTCTTAAAATTTTTTCTTTGTTCTGTATGTTTTGTGGCTTGATTATAATGTGACGTGCTGACTTTTTTTGGGGATCATACCTATTTGGTATCTTTATAGGCATTTCCTTCTTCATGTTAGGAAAGTTTTCTTCTATGATTTTATTGAAAACATTATCTGTGCCTTGAGCTGGTATTCTTCTCCTTCTTCTATTCCTATTATTCTCAAATTAGGTCTTTTCATGGTGTCCCATATTTCCTGAACATTTTGAGTTATGGCTTTTTTAGTTTTACTATTTTCTTTTACTGATATATCTATTTGAGCTACTGAGTCTTCCACTTCAGAGATTCTTTGTTCCATCTCTTGAACTCTGTTTGTTATGCTTGTATCTGTGGTTCCAGCTTTTTTCTTCAGGTTTTCTATTTCCATCTTTGCCTCCTTTTGTGCCTTTTTATTGCTTCTATTTCAGCTTTTACTTCCTGGCATGTTTCTTTCATAGATTTGTTCATCTCTCCCAATTTTTTTGTTTGTATTTTCTTCTATTTCTTTAAGGCTTTTTTCATATCTTCTTTGAGAGCTTTGATGGTCATCAGAAAGGAATTTTTGTTGTTGCTTCCTTCTGTTTCATCTTCATTGCTGAGTTCAGGTCTTGTATTTGTAAGATCGCCACTCTCTTCTGAAGTTACCATGTTGTCCTTTGTAGTATTATGTAATTTTTTGCACTGACGTTTGCCCATGGCTTCAGTGGTTCACGATTAGATGACTCCTGGTCAGTTGTGGCACTCGGGTTTGTGTGCCTCCTGTCACCTCTCTGGTCAGGGTCTGAGTCTGTCCTTCAGAGACTGCTGGAGATTTTGGCTCGCTCAGTTCGAGGTGGCAGTGGGTAGCCATACAACTTCCCTCAGCAAGAGCTGTGGGTGTGATGACCTGCAGATTTTGTCCGCCCCGGCTCCAGAGTGTGTTGGGACTCTGCAGACAGCACTTGGTCCCGGGAGCGGCGACCTATGATTTTTGTAACTATAGATATTTGATTGCTTTAAAGTACCATGCTCCAAATCTCCCAAGTATAGCAGTTGTCAAGTCTTATAACTCAGTGTGTCCCACAATTATAATTGTGTCAGTACTGTACCAGTGAAGGAATCTTACCTGGATGGCTAGTACTTTTCACAGAATTCACATTCAGATAAGAACATGGATAGATTTCCATGTACTAGAGACTCTAAAGCAACATTAATCATTTAAAAAAAAAACTTGAAAATAGGATATTCATTTTAAAATGTGTGTAGTGTACTTACAAAATTAATTTGTAATAGTTACAGTGAGGATTTTATGTGGTACAATCTACATTGTCAATAATTGAATCCAAGTCAGTTCTTTTCAGAGATGTAGCCCTTGAGACATTGCTCATGCTCTGGTATATATTTCTACATACATTGACCTATTAGTTAAACAAGCTAGAAATTGTGGGTTTTATTTTTTATGAATACATGAATTTGAGAGGATAATGTGGTCGAGGCAATGAGGAGAAATGTTTAGGAGAGTAATGTGTGTAGACTTGGTGAAAAATGCTAAATACATGTATAAAATTCTCAAAAACTAAAAAAATTAAAAATTCAACCCAAATTACATGTTTAAATAAAGCAGATAACTTTCAAAACTATATTACACGTGATAGTTTTCCTTAGGACAAGAAATCCAATGAGTTTTCTTTACATTTAGTATGTAAGTATTGAAAAGATAAAATCAGGTATGTTATATAACTTTAATATTCCTTTATCAAATATTCATGGTTGAGAAGTACTTTTTGTGCCTTGCCATAGGAATTTTAGTCATTATGGTATTTATAAAAAAAGAAAAATTTTTCTTACTTTTCCATGTGTCTTCACTGAGATGTATGATCTTTTCAAAATTCTGGAGGCTTTTCAGGATCAGAGTCCTTTATAGAATCATTAAGAAAGAGCCTTTTAACTGTGAACTTTTCAGCATCTCTAGACAATCTTTGTAAAATGCATTGTTTTTCTGTGCTTGTGTGTGAATGGCCTCTTCAAACAGAGTAACTATTGTTTCTCCATCATTATATTTGCTTGGAGAAAAATCCTGCTGTGCAACATCATAATAACGTGTAATCTTTTTGCTCAGTTTAGCTGCAACTTGAGACTGTTCATAGAATATGTTCTTGAAACCATGATCTATAATTTTGCAGAATCATCCTAGTATAAGAGCAGAGGCTTTCAAACAGGGATACAACCATTAAAGCTCTTAAGTAGAGATTAGTCAAATTTTATAATCTGCTAGCAAACCATCTGGCAAATCTTAGGTTTTGTTAATCCTCTGGGATTTCTCAGTGTTATTTCACCACCTTTTACTTTTGTAACCTTCCTCTTTCTCTAATAGCATTGACATTGATACACACACACACACACACACACACACACACACACACACTCACTCACAAATCCTTGTCCAAAGAGTACTAAGATAAAAGTTCTATTTAAGTGATCTTAGATTATTGAAATTATAACTGACAACTTTAGTACTATTGAAGACATATTCAAACCACCTTTTTGCTTTGGGTAGACCCTTTTAGAATAAATCCCAATTATTCCTAATATTTAACTCCTTTTTCTTAGACCTCTCTATATTCAAAAGTAGGTTTTTCACATTATATTTAAGAAATACATATTCAAGTGTGTGTTTGTGTGTGCCTGAGTGTATGGATGAATGAAGTGTACATTGGATGCTCTGGAACTGAAGTTAGAAATGGTTGTGAGTTGTCATGTGGATGTTTGGAACTGAACCTTGGACCTTTGCAAGAACAGCAAGAGTTCATAACAAATAAGTCATCTACCAAAGTCAGTATACATTTTCTTAAGATTTCAAACAATTTCAGAGGAACTCATATCCTTCTTTTTATTATTATTATGAATAAAGAAGTCACATTTTCTATCCTTGTATACCCTTATTCAAGGTCCCTTCCCCCTCCCACCACATCAGGTCATTCTCTCTTCTCCATATCTCCCCATCCTCCCATGGGCAGACAGTCCCAAAGTCCCAAGGACCCAATATTGCTTAGTTCAGCCTCCATTCCAGCCAAATCCAGTTTTCTCCCCCCAACATCAAGACTGAGTCAGGTGTTCCTCTAGGGGGAGTGGGATCCAAGTGGTCAGTCCAAGGTGTTCCCGGTCCCAAGCTGTTCAGTGGTGGTGGTTTGCAGCTTGGGACATGCTTTGCTTTTTTCCCCCTTTTTTGTTTAGAGTCCACTAATGAGTGAGTACATCCCCTGCATATCTTTCTGGGTTTGTGATACCTCGCTCAGGAGGATATTCTCCAAATCAATCCATTTGCCTGCAAATTTTAGGATATCATTTTTTCTTACTGCTGAGTAGTACCCCATTGTGTAGATGTGCCACAGTTTGTTAATCCATTCTTCAGTTGAGGAGCATCTAAGTTGCTTCCAGGTTCTTGCTATTACAAACAATGCTGCTATGAATATAGGTGAACTAATGCCATTGGAGTGTGACTGTGCGTCTTTAGGGTATACACCCAGAAGTGGTATTGCTGGATAAGTGTTTGAATTAATTCATCTTCAATTTTTATGATCTTATTCTTGGGGCTTATGAAGACAACTCTCCTAGAAAGGTGTGCTCTTATTATTTTTTTACAATAAATTGGTAGAAAATCATTCTGTTTGTCTTTCCAACATAAATATCAAATTTAGTTCTGAAATAAATGTCTATTAACAACTTGCAATGCATTAAAACAAACAATCATATAAATAATAAAAATAGTCATAGAACATATTTATTAAATATTCATAACATTTCATACCAGAAAGGTGATAAACATATTTATTTTCTCTTAAATTCAACAAATGTTTGTCATCTACTATGTAGAGGGGTAATATTTATATATTATATATTTTATTATCCTTCCTTTCAAAAATATAGTTTCTGGGATTACATTACTCTAGGTATCCTTAAAAGAAGACAGTGCAATAACTGCTAAAAGCTATGGAGGAAGACTTTAAGAAGAAAAGGAACTGACTGGTGGTTTTTAGTGTAATAAAACTTTCCTGAGCAGTCACTACTGTACATGTCTATTCTTACCAATTAGAGAGCCCATAATAAACCAAAGGACAGGGAATACCAAAGTCCAACTTGGTGAACTAATCAAAGGTTTTTTGTTTTAGTTTATTTACAGAAATAAGAATATGAGCTTACTCAAAAACTACACAAAGAGTGTTATATCACCAAAGCCTACCACAGCACAGGTGACATTTTACTAAAGCTAAGAAACTTGACATACCTCACAGTAGCTCATCTCAACAGTTTGAACAATGTTTTTTTCCAAGTGACTCAGTTAGTATAATCCATGTCCAGACAGCATGGCTGATTTCTCCTTCTTTCTGGCAGCTGTTCTATTCTCATAGTGGTCAAAGTTTAACCTTTCAAAGAGAGACTTGTAGCACTGTAGTGGTTAGTCTTAGGAGGAATGGGCGTAGTGAAATTGATCATTTTGTGTAAATTCCTGAAGCTATTTTCACTTGTTTGACTTCTGTTTTAAAGGAGATTCCCTAAGGGTTTAATATTTCAATCTAGTAAGAAAGTTCTGAGCAACAGGGTTTTGTTTTTTGTTCTTTTGATTTTAGGAAATGTCACACTACGTAGCCTACAATTGGAAAGCACAAATTGAAGTTTATAATAAAAAATTTAAAATTTTTAAAGATTTTATTTGACATATTCAGGTATAAATTATTTCTATGGAATGTTTCAATTATATTTTCATATTTGTAAATTTTACCAGATTCATAGATGTTTATTATAAATCTAGTGACATAAAAATAAAGGAGCTATGTTAATTATTATAGAAACAATTTTATATTTTCACAAGTTTAATTACTAGATTTATCAGCCAAAACCTTGGATGTCATTAGACACACATCATTATATTAAATAATATCTAAGACCATCAGAATGTATGGGAAGTTTGCTTGAAAACACTTTTTTCATTTTACACCATCAATTAAATGCTAGAATAAAGATTATTATTATTCCTAAGGAAAAAAAAAAGAAAACACTTTTTTCATAACCTGTTCATATGTCAATGGAATACCAAAGTATCAGTTAAATTGATTTGATTCATTGATGTCTAAAAGTCATGACCATGATGTTTAAATTGTTACTTCTCTGAAACTTGAAATTATTTGAATGGGAATGATTACCTGGAAAATAGTAATATGTTTACATCTCTAACAGTAAGCCTACCACCTTTGAAAAAGAATAATAATCCCTAATTAAATGAAGTCTATCTGGATTCTATTTTTGCAAAGTTTTGAGATAATAAAGCTCAGAATGGTATCAAAAAATATGATAATATTGTTTTGATCATGATTTCTAACATTATATTTGATCAATAAATTTAATGATATAAAAAACGTTGTACTCCATATTTCTTAAAATATTTACACAATCAATTTATGGCTTCTGGGATAACTATAATCTCTTTTATAGAAGAGCTCTATTTAAAATCAACTTGTGTGTTTTCTGTGTTTGTATGTATCTTTATGTATATGTATTATGTAAATTAATTTTTCAAAAGGGACTAAAATGATTAATTACATCCAAATAAATTCCCAATGCCCAGTATTGGATATTTTATTTTCAATTGTTGGTTAAGCATATGCTTGAGGCAACCCAGAATAATACTGTTAATATGATGACTTGATAATAAGGCCACATTGCTGAAGATACTATTTACTTTTATCACAAGACATAGATAAATGAGAGTGAAACTGAGTGTGTAGATTTCTTCAATCTGGATAACTTTCAGAATATTAAATGCTGCCATTTTGGCTCCTGAGGAAGAAACATTAACAACAACCTTATTCTACAAGCTAAAATCATATCTTACAAGTTTTTAAGAATACAATAATAACATGAATGTTGTGGGGATGACCAACTACTATTTATGGAAATTTAGGCCCATTCCACAGGATTAAACTTTATGAATAGCCAGCTCATACAATCTAGAAATGAGCCTGCTATGGTATTTTTTTTAAAAAGGACATGGTACCTACCAGCCTATAAACTTATTTTTTATTATGAATAAAGTCATATTGTTTATCCTTGTATATCCTTGTTCAAGCTCCCCTCCCCCTCCCAACCCTTCCAGTCAGTCTCTCTTCTCCACATCTCTTTATCTCCTCCCCAGCAAGGGCAGAAGGTCCCATGGTCCCAATATGGCTTAGATCAGTATCCACTCCTGGCAGATCCAGTTTCGTCACCCCAACATCAAAACTGGGTCAGGTGTTCCTTTGGAGGGAATGTGATCCAGGTGCCAGTCCAAGGTGTTTCAGATTGCAAGTTGTTCAGTGGTTGTGGTTTGCAGTTTGAACATATTTTGCTTTTTGCTTTTTTGTTTAGTGTCCACTAATGAGTGAGTACATCCCCTGCTTATCTTTCTGGGTTTGAGATACCTCATTCAAGAAAATATTCTCCAAATCAATCCATTGGCCTGCAGATTTTAGGATATCATTTTTTCTTACTGCTGAGTAGTATTCCATTGTGTAGATGTACCACAGTTTGTTAATTCTTTCTTCAGTTGAGGGGCATCTAAGTTGTTTCCAGGTTCTTGCTTTTGCAAATAATGCTGCTATGAACATAGCTGAGCTCATGTCTTTGCAGTGTGAATGTGTGTCTTTAGGGTATATGCCCAGAAGTGGTATTGCTGGGTCTTTGGGGAGATTGAGTTCCAGTTTTCTGAGAAACTGCCATACTGCATTCTAGAGTGGCTGAATAATCTTACACTCCCACCAACACTGGAGGAGTGTTCCCCTTGCTCTGCAACCTCTCCAGTATAGGCTGTCATCTGTTTCTTTTGTCTTATCAAATCTGACAGGTGTGAGGTGGTATCCCAAAGAGTTTTGATTAAATTAGTATTTTTATACCCATTCATTAGTGCAGCTCTCTGTCATCACTAAAACACTTTGTCTATGTTGTGAATGGCTATTAATGTAGAAATTCACAACAGGTAAAAGTGCTGAGATTAAGTTTCTGTGGAATGTTCAGTCATAAGTGAAGTTTCTGTAACACATTTCCTCCACACAAGGCTCAGAAAACATGGATGTGTATAACAATAGCACAAATTTGTCTTCATGTGTTTTTTGAAAAAGAACATTATTGTTGGAGGTGGTACACATGGTTGATCTAGGAGTAATTGGTAAGAAGAATGGAGGTAAATTATGAATAAAGATACTATGTAAAATGAGCAAATATTAATAAAAATATATTAAAATTTATTGCAAAGTCAGTTCAAGCATATCCTGCCCAGTAGCTCTGTGGTATGTCAGATAGAAGAATACAATTAATAAGTTACATAAATAAATCACAAGTTCTAGGAAACATTAGGGAAGAGTAGCAAGAATTTCAAAATTTAAAATGTTTGGTCAAATTATTATGCTTTTTAATTTTTGTTGTGATGCTTTTGCTTTGTTTTCAGGACAGTTTCATTTAGAAAATAACTTTTAGTCTTTTAGGTTTATAGAGAATAGTTTTTCATGCTTCTCTAAAACATTAAATTATTTGAATAATGATCATATTTTCTTCATTCATCACAAAGCTGTACATTTTGAGCTAAAACACATTTCTGTGAAAGAAATTTGAGTCTAAAATCAACTACTTTATAGAGTAATGATAGGTGAGAAGAGTAATAGTGAAATTTTGGAAATTCACGTTAAAAATTTATTAAAGAATTTCTCAGTGAATAAAATCAATGTAATTTCTTAGTCCCTCTATCTCTCCTCTGCTTCTCCATCCATTCATCTTCAGTTTCTATTCAGAAAAGTGTAGATCTTCAATGGATGAAAACAACAACATGTCATATTAAGGTTCAGTAGGACTAAACAGTCAACAGATAAACTTCTTCCAGGTACTGATGGAAACAGTTTTAGAAAACCCACAAAAAACCTATATGGCTGAGCTTGGGGAATCCTGCTGAAGAGAAGGAGGAAGGATGATAAGAGCCCTAGGAGTCAAGGACATCATAAGAAACCCCACAGAATCAACTAACCTAAACTCATAGCAGCTAACAGACACTGAATCAACAACCAGAAACTATGCAGAAGACAGACATAAGCCCTGGACATACATGTCTCTAACATTTTAGCTGACTTTTAGGGACCTATTACATATACTGAGTTGCCTCTAACAGTTTTACAACAAGAGGAGGAGTAATTTTGAAAAATCAAATTCTTCCCCCTTTGCCACACTTCCAGCAAGGCTGCACCTTCCCCAAGCTGTTTCTTTCCCAAAATGCTAACAACTCAGGACAAAGTATTTAAATGCCTGACATTTATGAGGTAGTGCATCTCACTTAAACCACTATAAATAAATTCTAGACCAATTTTTTATTCTTTGAATTTCAGGATTTTGAAACAAGAGGTTATAGTACCAATTACATTTATTTTTATATTTAGTTGTTTCTTTAGGTAAAGAGGCATTGTGCCTGAAAGAGCGACTCATGGTTAAAAGCACTAATTCAGTTTTGCACAACATGAGATCCTTTAACAACTAGTGTCTCTAATTCAGGGGTAATATTAATATTCAACATCTTCCCATTGTTATCTTTAAAATTTTACTTTTATTATTAAAAATAATGCCAAGAACTTTAAAAAAATGATTCTAAGTTTCACTGGCACTGAATACTGTCTTTTTGTGAACTGGATTAAAATGAAGTTTCAATCTAATAGACTGTGATTATTTTAAATCATTACTCTTTTCTTTCCTGACAGTTTGACACTTAATTCCATAAAAGGACAATTAGTTCAGTACTGGTACATATAAAGAACAAGAAATGCAGATCTATATTTCATTTCTTGTGTGTCATTGAGCAATCATATTTAGTTTTCCTAAAGCAGTTAAACAACATTTTAAATACTATAGTTTTCAATGATTACAGTTTTTCTTATTTGCAATACAACAAAATCTGCAAAGTATATTTTTACTTTTGATGGTATTCTATGAAAAGTTTTCCTCGTTCTTTTAATTAGGAGCTTTTGTGGAGAAGGAAAAGAGTATCTACAGAACACTTGAGAGTATGTGAGCCTTACATGACCTTTATATTAGTAATTTTTTCCACAAATTGTTTACAATAATTTCATAGGATTCTTAAACATTAGAGTGTAATATGTAATAGTTGCCCAAGTTAACTAGCCAAGATATCTTTACTTAATTCAATGGATATTTTAATTTAACAGTTCACTGCCCAGACATACATTTAGCTAACATTTGAAATATTTTATTTAAATTAGATCCTTTAAATAAGTATACATAAAATACAAAGATGCTTGCTTTATTTTTTAATTAATGCTTTAAACAAATTTAATAAAATTTAATAATTTTAATTAAATGTGACTCCTAAGTATAGGTATACTCAAAAACATTGTCCCATAGCTTATTACTCAGACATATGAAAATGTTTCATATTTGCTTTCTATATAAAGTTTCTGGCCTATTTTACAGGTCCATATAATGTATATACCTATTTCATTTTTGCATAAAAGTGTCCTATTATTCTGGTACAGCTTTTGCCTTTTAAACATGTTGAATGCAGGCCCACTCCAAGTTTGAAATATATTGCCTTCCCTAAAAATCATACAAAAGAAACACAAAATTGTTCCTATACTCAGCAGTTAAACTCTATTATCAATTTTTTGCTTAACTTGCTTACTTGCATAGGATTACAGAATTTCTTTTCCTGTTTCTGTAGTTGAGGGTTCTTCAATATTTTTCTTTAAAGAAATGAAAATTATTTGTTTTAACAAGGAGAAAATAATTTTTTGCATAATATTTTATTTATTATGTGGTGATTTTACATCATGCACCCCATCAATCTCAGTTATCAGTTCAGTCCTCTCAGTTTCATACCCACTCTTAAGATTTCTCCATTTACAAAAAAATTCCATTCATGCTGCTCATTTATTTACTAAAGCATAATTAAACTCCATATGGCCAGACCCTTAAAGAAAATGAGTCCTTCAGCACCCATAACCCTGTAAGAGGCCATCAATGAAGAAGTGAGGCCCTGTGTCATATAGCTATGATCTAGACCTGAGTTCTTGTATACAATGACATATCTTTTTTTTTTAAGACCACTAATTAGTGAGTACCTCCCCTGCTTATCTTTCTGGGTTTGTGATACCTTTCTCAGGAAGATGTTCTCCAATTTCATCCACTTTCCTGTGAATTTTAGGATATCATTATTTTTTTGCTGCTGAGTAGTACGCCATTGTGTAGATGTACCACAAAAACTTGTATTGATGGTATGCAAGTAAATTTAATAAAATAAAAGTTTCACTGTGAAACAGGTGGTGAATGAACTTGAGGCACAGATTAAAAGAGTTAAACTTCAATGCCAATATATATTAATGACTTTAGATATTTGGATGGCATATGTAAAAACGTATTAGGTTATTTTAATTTCTTTTAATTTACTTTATCATTACATTGAAGATGGTTTCCAATTACAGGTTAAGTAAATGTCCTCACATGCATATTTGTCATAACTCACTTGAAATTTGTGTGAGGATAGGGTCTTTTTTCCTATTTTAAATTTTTGACTGAATTGTAGTCTATAAATGAATTTGACAAGACCTTTTATTTGGAATACTTTATTTGTCAAAATGCCTTTAATGGAGTTTAAGTTTCACATTTAAACACTGCTTTTACTTTGTACTTTTTGTTTGATTTATTAAGAAATGTCAACTCTATAGCAAAAATTATTTTCCATTAAAATTCATTGTTTTGTAGTAATAATGAGTGTTTTACTTTTCATTCTGTAAAATAGTGATCTCAGAATCAAACTAAAAATACTTATACACATCTATGATATTCCTAATTTGTCCAAATGCTTGTTTGGTATGATGAGAAGGATTATTCAATCTGTAATTTTGACCAAAATTTACACATTCATGATGAATTATTTTACAAGAATGAATGAAGTTCAGTATTGTTTCTACTCTTTTTTAATAGTCACCATCAATCTTTATTCTATTGTGTGATTATTGTTTTCCAAGATATTGGCAATATATTTTTAAATCACAAAAAGCAAATGATACATTGAATTTCCTGTCCTTCTTTTCTAGAGCAATTTTTCCTCCATCCCACTTTCTTCTCTTTTTTTGTTCAGTTTGATATATTTTTTATTGTGGGTTTTTTTTTTTTTAAATCCATGTATTCCCTTGTAAAGTCTCCCTTTCCCCTTCTGCCCATCCTAGTCACTCACTCTTCTCTCCATCAGTTTACCTCCTCCTCAGCAAGCACCAGAGGTCCCAAGATGGCTTAGTTCTACATCCTATCCAGGCAGATCTGCATTCTCACCCCTACATCAAGACTGAGTCAGATGCTAGTCCAGGGTGTTTCAGATGCCAAGCTGTTCAGTTGTCGTGGTTTGCAGCTTGGACATACTTGGCTGTTATTTATTTAAAGTATACTAATGAATGAGTATATCCTCTGTTTATTTTACTGAGTTTGTGATACCTTGCCCAGGAGGATATTCTCCAAATCCATGCATTTGCCTGCAAATTTTAGAATACCATTTTTTCTTACTGCTGAGTAGTACTCCATTGTGTAGATGTACCACAGTTTGTTATTCCACTCTTCAGTTGAGGAGCACCTAAGTTGTTTCCAGGTTCTTGCTATTACTAATAATGTTGCTATGAACATAGATGAGCTAATGCCTTTAGAGTGTGAACGTGCACCTGTAGGGTATATGCCCAGTAGTGGTATTGCTGGGTCCTTGGGGAGATTGATTCCCAGTTTTCTGAGAAACCGCCATCCTGCATTCCAGAGTGGCTGAACAAGCTTATACTCCCACCAACAATGGAGGAGTGTTCCCCTTGCTCCTCAACCTACCCAGCATAGGCTGTCATCTGTGCCTTTTATCTTAGCCAATCTGACAGGTGTAAGGTGGTATCTCAAAGTTGTTTTGATTTGCATTTTTCTGATGGCTAAAGAAGTTGAACACTTTTTCAGGTGCCTTTCAGCCATTTGTAATTCTTCTGCTGACAATTCCCTTTTTAGTTCTGTACACCATTCTTTTTGTTGGGTTATTCATGGTTTTGGGCTCTAGTTTCTTGAGTTCTCTATATATTTTAGAGATCAGTCCTCTGTCACTTGTATGGTTGGTGAAAATCTTTTCCCATTCCTTAGGCTGTCATTTTGTCTTATTGAATGTATCCTTGGCTTTACATAAGTTCTCAGTTTCACGATGTCCCAATTATTGATTTTTGTTCTTAGTGTCTCTATTATTGGTGTTGTATTTAGGAAGTGGTCACCTGGGCCGATGCATTGGAGGGTATTTCCCACTTTCTTTTCTATCAGGTGTAGTGTGGCTGGGTTTATGTTGAGGTCTTTGATCCACCTGGATTGGAGCTTTATACAGATTGACAGCCTTGGATCTATTTGCATTTTTCTACACACTTCCATCCAGCTATGCCAACACCATTTGCTAAAGATACTATCTTTTTTCCACTGAGTATTTTGGACCTTTTTTCAAAGATCCAGTATTCATAGGCTTTTGGATTGATGTCGGGATCTTCAACTTGATTCCATTGATCAACAAGTCTGTTTTTAAGCTAGTACAAGGCTGTTTTTATTACTGTAGCTCTATAGCATAACTTGAATTAGGGGATAATGATGCCTGATGAGGTTCTATTGTTAAGCAAAATTGTTTTCCCCTTCCTGGATTTCCTGCTATTCCAAATGAACTTGAATATGTTTCTTTCTGTAAAAAATTGTGTTGGGATTTTGATGGGAATTATATTGAATCTGTAGATTGCTTTTGGTATAATTGCCATTTTTACTATGTTGATCCTACCTATCTAAGAAGATGGGATTTCTTTCCATTTTCTGATATCCTCTTCAATTTCTTTCTTCAATGATTTAAAGTTTTTGTCAAATAGATCTGTTATGTCTTTAGTTATAGTTACTCCAAGGTATTTAATGCCATTTTCAGCCATTATGAAGGGTAATGTTTTCCTTATTTTTTTCCAGCCCTTTTACCTAGTGTAACTCTTTCAATAAAAAAACATGATAGATTAAAATATGTCAAAAACTTCCCACTTGATAAAGGAACAAACTATATTTTGAATACCCTACATTTTCACAATATTCTTCTGATTTAATGAGCTCCTTCCAGCTCCATATTTATTCTGTCATTCTTCAGCAATAATAGGTAATGCTGTTCAACATTTAAAAAAGTAATCTAGGATCATTTTGTCCACTGGAACAACTCATATAGGCAAATATTTAATCACTAAAAATTTAATATTTTTTATTCATATAACAATCAACATTTATTGTTGGTAAAATCTGTTAAATGATGAAGAAATAATAAAGCACAATCCAAATCATTATTTCTTATAATTCTCCCTTACACTTAGTATCTTAATTTTGAACAATTCATATAACTGAATATACTGGATACATTATGAGATTCTGTAAACAAACAGGATTTAATTCAATTACTATTAAAATTAGATTTTTTACTAGATTATAGATTGCTTTTCAAATGCTTATTTTGCTCATGCCTCATATTATTTATTTAATGTTATTTTTCATAAGAATACCTGATATAATATGGTATTACATTTTGACTTATGATTCTCATGGTTGCTCTCTTTATGTGAGTTGAAACATGGTGATTACTATTTAATCTAGTGACACTAATATGTTAAAAGTTTTTTACATGATAGCAGCAGTATCTCTTGATAATAATCATAAGTTAAACTTTTACTGTTGATAAAATAATTCCTATTGAAATGATTTAAATTTTCATGACCTAAATCTGTTCATCTTTCTTTGTTGTTGTTGTCTAAGTATAGTCAGTATGGCCTGATAATACAAAAAGTAATAAACAAATTAATCTTTCACTGTAAAGTTATATACATGACACAAGAAATCCTGACAAGTAGTAGCACCTTTATTTCAATGTTTTTATTATTTATATATTTATTATTTGGTGATTTTAAATTATGTACCCCTTTAACCTCAGTCATCAGTCCTCTCAGATTCATACCCACCCTTATAATCTCCTCATTTTCAAAAATACCCATTCATGCTCCTCATTTACTTAATGGAGCATAATTATACTCCCTGTGGCCAGACCCTTAAAGAAAACAAACTTTACTTACCCACAACCCTGCCAGAGGCAATAAATGCAGAAGTGAAGCACTGTGTAATTTAGCTGTGTTCTAGCCTTGAGTTCATGCTTGACATCTTTCTTTAAATCCATTAATGAGTAAGTGCAACTCTTGATTATATTTCTGGGTTTGTGATACTTCATTCAGGAGGATATTCTCCAAGTCATTTGTATATAATGACGTTATTTTAATTTGTAAGGTACAATCCAACATCAATAATCATGAGACCATGATATAAGATTTGTGACAAAACTTTTCAGCAATGCTACTTTTGAAAGTAGGCATATTTCAAACACTGGTCTGTATTATTTCTACATCTTTTATATTGTAGTTAGTTTTCCTGATGTGGTCATTAGTTTTAAACAATATATATTATATAAATTTAATGTCTTGAAGACAGAGCATATACGTTATTGTATATAAATTAAATGGATTTCAAATCTTCCACTTTTTCCAGATGTTGAACACAGTTCAAGCATTGTAGATTAGGATATATCTAGTAGTTTATAAAACTCTTGGGAGTTTATTGCATTTACTGAATGCCTTCATATGATACAGAGCAGATATAGATTTTCTTGGCACACCAAGAGAGTAGACGATGGTAAAATCAGTATCATAACTCTTGAAGCCATTGATTTATATACACGGATGAAAAATATGACTTTATTCACAATAAAATAATAAATAAATTTTAAAAATAAATATTAGACTGAAATTCTCTCCAACTTTAATTTTTATTTAGTCTAAGATTTTCTTCATATGCTGAAATTATAACAAATAATTGTATCACATTTGAATATAAATTCCATAAAAAATAAGTGTCTGTTTTACACTTTATGTTTTAGGACATTACAGAATAAGTATGCTGTAACCAATTATAACTCATGTGTTACAGAAAATATGATATCTAAAAAGAGGCATTTTTTATTACCTTGCACACAATGTAAGTATGCATTGTGTGCATATAAGTGTATTTGTGTTATATTAAACAAGTAGCTTAAAATACTCTTTTTTTTCCTTTACACAGACAATGAAGGAGGTGGTAAGATCTCACACACCAATGAAAGAGGCAACAACTGTGGAAATCTGGACTCATCCCCATCCACAGGTATTAAACATATGCTTTTAATATTTTCCCCTTTTACTTTCTGCAGAAAATTTCAAAATTTTCCTTTCAAATTTAAAATATTGGGGTCTATTGATATAATCTTACAGTATACAGATAAAAAGAGAGAATGACATATAAACTCATGTGTACTCAAAGAATAATAAAATATTTCAAGTTTAAACTCTTTTCATGGAAAGGATTGAAATGTGGGAACATATATAATTTTAGAATTGGAGCAAATTTTAGAAAAACAAAATAGATATCAAAAAATAGAAACCAGAGACTAATAAAGTTCCTCTAAGCTTTGCAGTAGATAAAACAAAGGATGGGAAGAGAAGGCACAGAACTTCTGTAATAACCACGTTGGTGTTATTACATAGCTTTATGTTCCTAAAGCAACATATCTCAGAATAGTTGATGCATTAAGTGTAAGTTAAAACAGACATTAAAGTCTTCTTTTTCAATTGATAGACTGTCTCATATAATAAATTTTTTTGAAAAAAGACTCAGATAATTGCATTTATTTTAAAAATGTTTTTTTTTTCTAGAGATCAGCAAGATAGGTACAGAAAAACCTAATAGAGAGCATGATTCTAAGGCTACTTCAATCCTTATTATTCTTCAATGTGCTGTTTGACAACCATCATACTAGAGAGATAGTTGGTTGTACTGAGGACTATCATCTTCAAAAATTTTATAATACTATGTGTAACTATTGTTTCTTTTATATGTGCTCCAAGAAATTTTTTCAGGCATTTTTATGCTGAACTTTAGTGATAAAAATGAAATAGTAAAGGCATTATTTATTTTCAGTGTTATACTATGATTATGTTACTTCATTTGCAAAATATTTTATAATAAATCTTGTAGAAGTAATTGTTAAATGACTGTCAGTTTTATAAATATTTAATTTTATTTCTGGGATAACAGATTGAAAAATGAGTTTTTCATTTTAAAATAAGTTTCAACATTAAGGTATGTTTAGTAAAAACATAACAGCAATTGTTCTAATGTTAGTCACCTTTTTGTGAACATCAATCAAATTAGTTTAAGAAAGCTACCCAATGAGTTTTTTTTTTCAAAAAAAAAAAATGAGTTATTTGTGAAGTGCATTTTTCTCATTAAAATCAGGACAAATTAAACATGACAACTAATCAAGTAAAGATTTATTTTCCTAATGATACATTCAAAAGATTGGCTATATAGTACAAAGTATTATTATCCTGTGAAGTTTGTTTTTATCTGTCTGGATAATTTACTGGTAAAATGCAAAGGATCTATCTGGAGGATACTGTACTTCTGTGGCAGATCATTTGATTAGCATATCGTTCAAGTACCAGAGTCAATTCTCAGTACATGAAATACTATTGTAAAGCAGAGGGCTGATGTCAGAAAGGAAAAGGATTTTATAAGCATATTAACGGAATTTAGGTCAGGAACATACTGAGAGAATATGCTTTCTGTTAAGGCATGCTATTGCTTCAAGATGACTTACATTCCAAGAACTGTATGATACATCAATAACTGGGAGATTAAGACCGTGAATACACAATGTGTCAAAGAAAATTGTATACTTTAGGATAAGAAAACGCATTTGTACATTTTCTTTTCTTTAGTGCTAGTGATCCAACTCATCACAGAGCATGTTTGGTAACTGTTGCATCACTGAGCTACTCCTCCAGGCTTAGAGTTTTATCTGAGTTGTATGAGTGTCAAAGAGAGAACACATAAAATAAAACTGAAAAGGCCAATTAAAAAAATAGCCCAGAATCTAATTACCTGAGCACAAAATTTACCATACAATGCCTTCTATTTACATATATTTCAGTTTATTACAGATATTGTAAATTCTGAAATTTAGACAAATAAATGGAAATCAAAGTCATTAGATAAAAATAATGATTTTTTATCTTCATATAAACTTTGGAAATAGATGAAATCCTTATGCTGCTTAATAATATCCTAAAATATTTTGCATAGTTAAAATATACCTTTGTGAAGAATTTCAGAATTTGTGTATTATGGAAATGATTAATTTTAAAGATAAATTTCAAGCCAATAACTTCAAATTTTCACAAAATGTAAATTTCTCAGGACTGAATTAGATGTTTTTTACCAAATTTCATGTTCCATTTATCAAATTTTGAGTTCTTTTTCTGTCTCAAGTAAATTGCTAAAGATTTCAGATATATTGTAAATGTAATATGACTTGGTGTATATGTGTTTCCAAGAAGAATTATACAGTTCTACTATCAGTTTGCTAACAACTGAAAGATGTAACTGCCAATCTTTTGAACAGAAACATTCAGAAAAAGTGTAACTTATTTATAATTTACATGTTTACAGTTGCTTCATGTTCATGCAAGTTCAATAAGTATCCTGCCATTGATGTATACATTTATTTTTATATGATTCCAAAATGTATCCTATAGAGTCCAAAATTTTGATCTATCACTATGACATAAGTTAATATTGTTATGCACAGTTAAAAGACAAACAAAATAAGAGTCCAAAATTTTGATCTATCACTATGACATAAGTTAATATTGTTATGCACAGTTAAAAGACAAACAAAATAAGACATTCACCCTCCAGGAATAAAAAATTTACTAGAAGCATTTTGTGGAGCCAGGAACTTATTATTTATGATATTTTACTGCTTTGTTACAAAATACTGAAGTTTTCATTTGCTTACAAACATAAAATGCCTACAGAAGAAAGTAAGTCCTTTTACTCTGTGTGCTTTTATCTTGAGTCTAGTCTCTTTAATTATCTGACATTCTATATTGTTGTGATACTTGAGTATTTAACTTAAAATTACCAGAAAATTGTATTATTTAGTGAGATATATCATAGAGTGATAAGTTACATCCTATGTATAGTATTATATTATAGTCACACTCCCCAAACTTATTAAGATTTATCTCCTTCCCCATTCCATCAATTTAGTTTAGTTTTGTTTTTTGCTCCCCATCCATACCATTTTACATTGCCTAAGTATTCTTTATGTGTGATGACTTTTCATTGGAGAGTAGTATAGTTACCAGGGGCTACAATACTAGAGAAAATTGATTCGCCTTCTTGCAGAAACCAAAAGGAATGAGAGTTCACGTCTGTATCTCCTATACATGCTTATATTTGTTTTGATCAGCCTTGCCCAGGTCTTGTATATAATATCACAAAAGCTGTGAGTACATTTATTCAGCTGCTCTGCTGTGTAGCAAAGATATTGTTTCCTTATAGTTAATTATCTTACACCTCTGGATCTTAAAATATGTCTTTTGTTTCCTTTACAATTATTACTGAACCTTGGGATGTGGATTTGTGGAAATTATGTTATGACTAGGACTGAACATTTTATATTAATTAATTTTTAGTCAGCAGTGGGTCTCTGTTAAACAGTATCTACTAGATATAGAATTTTCATAAATTACTTTTGAAACAAATCTTTTTTGACATTTAAGTATAAGTATTATAATTACATTTCTCATTTTGATGCCTTCTTTTCACTTTCCACTTCTTTTATGTCTCCTTCTCATTGTCTATTTTGTTCCCTTATTCATTAAATTTTGTTGATATAATATATATAGAAACAATATATATCCACACACAAACAACAGAGTGTATTTAATTTTTTGTATGCACATGTGTTTAGGGCTGACCGCTTGTGGATGGCTAATCTATGAGGGGCTGAAATCAATACAATAGAAACAAAGAGAAAAATACAAAGAATCAATGAATCAAATAGTTAGTTCTTTGAGAAAGTTAATAAGAAAGATAAACCCTCATTCAAACTAACCAAAAAGCTGAGAGTATCCAAATTACCAAAATTAGAAATGAAAAGGTGGATATAACAACAGATACCCAAGAAATCCAGAGAATTATCAGGTCATACTTTGAAAATCTATGCACTGCTAAAATGGGAAATCTACTAGAAATGGACAGCTTTCTGAATAGATGTCACTTACCAAAATTAAATCAAAATCAGATTAAAGACATCAACATACCTTTAACCCCAAGACAAATTGAATATGTTATTAAAAGTCTCCAAAATAGAAAAAAAGCCCAGGACCAGATGGTTTCACTTCAGAATTCTACCAGATATTCAAAGAACAATTAATACCAATATTTTTCAAATTGTTTCACACAGTAGAAACTGAAGAAACATTGCCGAATGATTTTTATAGTACCACAATCACCCTAATACCCATGCCACTCAAAGAGGCAAGAAAAAAGAAAATTACAGATCAATTGTCCTCATAACATTGATGCAAAAATTATCTATATAACTCTGGCAATATGGGAGGATGGGGAGATGTGGAGTAGAGAGAATGACCTGATGTGGTGGGACGGGGAAGGGACATTGAATAAGGATATACAAAGATAGAAAATAACTTCTTTATTCATAGTAATAAAAAAGAAAAAAAGAAATAAAATGCACACAATTAATCAGTTAAAAAAAAAAACTCTGGCAAACTGAATCAAACAATGTGTCAACGGCAGAGTAGGCTTCATCTCAGAGATGCAGGGATGGTTCAAAATATGAAAAACTCTGAATTCCATCTACCATATAAACAAACTGAAAGAAAAAAACCACATGATCATCTCATTGGATGCTGAAAATACTTTTGACTTAGCAGCTGGGGGGAAAACCTGAAGGAAAAAGCTGGAACCACAGGTACAAGCATACCCAACAGAATTCAAGAGATGAAAGATAGAATCTCTGAAGTGGAAGACTCAGGTAGCTCAAATAGATATATCAGTCAAAGAAAATACTAAAGTCAAAAAAGCCATAAAATGTTCAGGAAATCTGGGACATCATGAGAAGACCTAACTTGAGAAAAATAGGAATAGAAGGAGAAGAATACCAGCTCAAAGGCACAGATAATGTATTCAATAATATCATAGAAGAAAACTTTCCTAACTTGAAGAAAATGCCTATAAAGATACAAGAAGCTTACGGAACACCAAATACATATGACGCCCAAAAAGGCAGCATGCCACATAATAATCAAGCCACGAAACATACAAAACAAAGAAAAAATTTTAAGAGCTGCAAAAGAAAAGGGCCAACTCACATATAAAGGCAGACCCATAAGAATAGCGCCTGACTATTCAATGGAAACGATGAAAGCTAGTAGGGTTTAGACAGAAGTTATACAGACACTAAAAGAGCATGGCTGCCAAACTAGAATAACTCTGCAAAATTATCAATCACCATAGATGGAGTAAAGATATTTCATGACAAATACAGACTGAAACAATATCTATCTACCAATGCAGCACTACAGGATTTATTAGAGGGAAAACTCCAAACAAAGGACCACAGATACACCCATGAAACCACAAATAATCAATAACCCCACAGAAGAATACTCCAGAGAAAGGAAATACAAACAAATTACCACCAAAAATAGCAGTAAATATCAATCAGTGGTCAGTAATATCCCTTAGTATCAATGGACTCTACTTTCCTATAAAATGACACACACTAACAAGGTTGGATACAACAACAGAATCCATCCTTCTGTTGCCAAAAAGAAACACACCTTAACCACAAAGGCAGACACAGGCTTAGAGTAAAGGATTGGGAAAAGATTTCTCAGTCAAATAGTCCTAAGAAACAAGCTGGGGTTGTCACCCTAATATCAAAGAAAATAGACTTTAAGCTAAAAGCAATTAAAAGGGACCAAGATGGTCACTACTTATTCATCACAGGAAAAATTGTTCAAGAGGAGATTTCAATCCTGAAAATTTATGCCCCTAATATAAGGGCACCTACCTATGTAAAATAAGCACTGCTAAAGCTCAAATCTCACATCATTTATCACACGCTAGTAGTGGGAGACTTCAGTACCCCACTTTCAAACCTGGATAAGTCAAGCAGACAGAGACTCAACAGCGATATAAGGAGTCTAAAAGAGGTTATGATGCAAATGGATTTAATAGATATCTACAGAAGTTTCCACCCAAATGCAAGGGAATATACATGTTTCTCAGCTCCTCATGGAACTTTCTCCAAAACTGAACACATAATTGGTCATTAAACAAATATCAACAGATACAAAAAAATGAAAATAGTCACTTATAACATATTGGACCACCAGGGTCTAAAGATAGGCTTCAGCAACATCAAAAATCAAAGAAAGCCTACCAACTCATGGAAACTAAACATCACTCAGCTGAACCACCTCTGTGTCAAGGAAGAAATTAAGAAAGAAATCAAAGTCTTCCTAGAATTCAATGAAAATGAATCCACAACGTACCCAAACTTGTGGGACACAATGAAAGCAGTCTTAAGAGGAATATTCATAGCACTAGATGAGAAAGCTGAATGTTAGTGTGTATAAAATTGCAAATAGATCCAAGCCTGTCACCCTGCACAAAACTCAAATCCAAGTGGATCAAACACCTCAACATAAACCCAGCCACTTTAAACTTGATAGAAAAGAAAGTGGGAAATACACTTTTAAGATTTATCACAGGCAAACACTTCCTAAATATAACACCAGTGGCCCAGACACTAAGACCAACAATCAATAAGTGGCATCTCCTGAAGATAAGAAGCTTCTGTAAAGCCAAGGACACTGTCAATAGGACAAAATGACAGCCTACAGAATTGCAAAAGATTTTCACCAACCCTATAAGTGACAGAGGACTGATCTCCATGATATATAAAGAACTCGAGAATCTAGAGCCTAAAACCTTGAATAACCCAATCAAAAAATGGAGTTCAAATGTAAGAAGAGAATTCTCAGCAGAAAAATTACAAAGGGCCAAAATGCACCTGAAAAAATACTCATCATCATTTTAGCCATCAGAAAAATGCAAATCAGAACATTTTGAGATACCACCTGACACCTGTTAGACTGGCTAAGATAAATTATACAGAGGAATCCCTATGCTGGAGAGGAGGCAGAACAAGGGGAAAACTTCTCCATTGTTGGTGGGAGTGTAAGCTTGTTCAGCCACTTTGGAAGTCAGTATGGCAGTTTCTCAGAAAATTGAGAATCAATCTCCCCAAGGACCCAGCAATATCACTTCCGGGTGTATATCCTAAAGATGCACAGTGACAATACAAAGGCATTAGCTCAACTATGTTCATAGAAACGTTAGTTATAGTTGCAAGAACCTGGAAACAACCTAGATGTCCCTCATCTGAAGAATGGATTAAAAAACTGTGGTTCATCTACACAACGGAGTACTACTCAGCTGTAAGAAAAAATGATATCCTAAATTTTGCAGGCAAATGGATGGATTTGGAGAACATCATCCTGAGTGAGGTATCACAAACCCAGAAAGATAAGCAGGGGATGTACTCATTCATTAGTGGACTCTAAACAAACAAAAAAACAAACAAGGAAAAAGCAAAGCATGCCCAAGCTGTAAACCACAACCACTTAACAGCTTGGGATCAGAAAAACCTTGCACTGACTTTTTGGATCCCACTCCCTTTAGAGGAACACCTGACTCAGTCTTGAAGTTGGGAGGAGAAAACTGGATCTGCCAGGAGTGGAGGCTGAACTAAGCAATATTGGGACAATGGGACGTTGGGATTGCCTGCCACCTGCCTGCGGGGGTGGCATGGGAAGTTGTGAAGAAGAGAGAATGACCAGATGTGGTGGGAAGGGGAAGGGACTTTGAATAAAGATATACAAGGATAGAAAGTGTGACTTCTTTCTTAACAATAATAATAATTATAAATAATAATAATAAAATAAAAAAAGTTTGAAAATACCTTTGAATAATTCCAAAATCCTTTAACTATAGAAGTCTTGGGGAGATAAGGAATATGTGGAAAATACCTAAATATAATGAAGGCTATATTCATCAACCTTACAGCTAACATCAAATCAAGTGGAGGAAAAATCAAATCAATTGCACTTTCATGAGACACAGACACATACCTCTCATCTTCCTCCTTATCTTTTTAATATAGTTCTGGAATTTTTAGCTAAAGCAATAAGAGAGCAAAAGGAAATCAAGGGAATACAAATTGAAAAGGAAGAAATGAAATGATCTCTATTTGCAGATGATATAATCATATACATAATTGACCCCCAAAATTCCACCAAGGAACACCTTGGATGATAAATGCCTTCAGTATTGTTGCAGGGTACAAGATTAATTCAAAAAAATCAATAGCCCTCCTATATTTTAAAGAAAAAAGGGTTGAAAAGTAAATAAAGGAAACATCAACCTTTATAATAGCTGCAAATCACATTAAATTACTTGGTATAAATCTAACCAAAGAAGTAGCAGACTTGTTTGAGAAAAACTTTAAGTCACTGAAGAAAGAAATTGAAGAGAATAAACAAAAATTGAAAGATTTCTTATGCTCCTGGATAGATATAACAACATAGTAAAAATGGCAATTTTAGTAAATGCGATTTACAGATTCAATGCAATCCCCATCAAATTCCCAACACAATTTTTTATAGACCTTGAGATAAAAATACTCAACTTCATATGGAATAAGAGACAACCCAGCATTGTCAAAACAATCCTGCTCATAAAAAACTTCAGGAGGCAACACCTTCCCTTTTATTAATTTAGAGCTATAGTAATAAAAACAGACTAGTACTGGCATAAAGACAACCTTGTGGATCAATGGAACTGAATCATAGACCCCAACATTAACCCACACACCTATGAAAACCTGATATTTGACAAAGAGGCCAAAAGTATTCAATAGAAAAAAGATAGCATCTTCAGCAAATGGTGTTGACATAAGTGGATGGTAGTGTGTAGAAAATGCAAAGAGATCCAAACCTATCATCCTGCACAACACCCAAATCCAAGTGGATCAAAGACCTCAACACAAACTTAGCTATGCTGAACTTGATAGAAAAGAAAGTGGAAAATATCCTCCAATGCATTGACATGGGAGACCAATTCCTAAATATAACAGCAGTTGCACAGACATTAAGAACAAAAATCAATAATTGGGACATCCTGAAACTGAGAAGCTTCTATGAGGCCAAGAACACAATCAATGAGACAAACCAACAGCGAACAGATTAGGAAAAGATCTTCACCAACCTTACAACTGACAATAAACTGATCTCTAAAATATATAGTGTACTTAAGAAACTAGAGCCCCAAACCCTAAATAATCCAATTAAAAAATCAGGTTCAGTCAGTGCTCTTAACCTCTGAGCTATCTGCCACTCTGGAATGCAGTAAGGTGGTTTCTCAGAAAACTGGGAATCAATCTCCCCAAGAATCCAGCAATACCACTGTTAGGCATACATCCTAAAGAGCACATTCATACTCCAAAAGCATTAGCTCAGCTATGTTCATAGCAGCAATATTTATAGCAGCAAGAACCTGGAAACAACCTACATGCCCCTCAACTGAAGAGTGGATTAACAAATTGTGGTACATCCACACAATGGAGTAATACTCAGCAGTAAGAAAAAATGATATCCTAAAACTTTCAGGCAAATGGATGGATTTGGACAATATCCTCCTGAGTGAGGTATCACAATCCCAGAAAGAGAATCAGGGATGTACTCACTCATTAGTGTACTTTAAAAATATGATGTCATTGTATATAATAGCTCAAGGCTAGAACATAGCTGAATAACACAGTTCTCTTCTGCAATGATGGCCTCTGGCAAGGTTGTTGGTGAGGAAAGACTTGTTTTTGTTAAGGGTATGGCCACAGGGAGTGTAATTATACTCCAGTAAGTAAATAACCAGCATGAATGGGCTTTCTTTTAAATGGGGAGATCATAAGTGTGGGTATGATTCTGAGAGGACTAATAACTGAGTTTGATGAGGTGCATGATGTAAAATCACCAAATAATAAATATATTTAATAAAAGAAACACAAAAAAATTAGTGATAAAAATATCATTGGAACCCAGCAATTTTCAGATAAGATTAAATCTTTAAACAACTAAAAAATATAGAGTTCAGAACTAAAAAGGGACCTCGCTACAGAAGAAGTACAAATGGCTGAAACACACTTGAAAAATTGCTCAACATCATTAGCCATGAGATAAATGCAAAACAAAACAACTTTGAGATAATAGCTTATACCTGTCAGAGTGGCTAAGATCAAAAACACAGATGACAACCTATGATGGATAGGATGCAGAGCAAGGGGAACACTCCTCCATTGTTGGTGAGAGTGTAAACTTGTACAGCCACTCTCAAATGCAGTATGGTATTTCTTCAAAAACCTGGCAATCAATCCCCCAAGGATCTATCAATATCAGTTTGGCATATATATACTGAAAGAATGCACATTTGTACTCCAAATGTGTTAGTTCAATTGTGTTCACAGCAACATTATTTGTAAAAGCAAGAACCTGGAAACAAATTAGATGCCCCTCAACTGAAGAATGTATTAACTAACTGTGGTGCACCTACACAATGGAGCACTACTCTGCAGTTAAAAAATGACGTCTTTAAATTTGCAGGCAAATGGGTTGATATGGAGAATATTGTCCTTAGTGAGGTATCACAGGCCCAAAAAGAGAGGCACAGGATGTACTAACTCATAAGTGGACTTTAGACAAAAAGCAAAGAACATCCAAGCTTCAAATCGCAATCTCTGAACAGCTTGGTATCAGAAGAAACTTAAGAGAGACATCCAGGGAGTCCACTAGGAAGAGATAATAGAGAAGATCTCTTTAGCTAATGGAGAACTTAAGGGATTGCAACCAAGAAGTGGTGGAAATAAGTCATAAGAGAAGATGATTGAGTGAGAGGAGGAACAAAAAGGGAGAAAAAAAGAGATGGAGTACTTAATAGAGAAAGGAAGTGTGGGGTTGAAAAAAGATGGGATACTAGGCTAACTTCCATGATCTCATAGGACATCTCGGTCTAGTTCTCCAACCAATAGTGAAGGTGTTGCCTAGACAGGACTTTCTCTGTAATCAAATGAATAACCACCCAAAGTGTTATCGCAGACCCTACATCCAACAATGAATAGCGGTGGAGACAGACATCCATGGCTGAGCACTGTGCTGAGCTACCAATCCACCTGAGAGCATATGAGGAGAGTCTGTATGAGCAAGGGGATAGAGATTAGAAGGAAATTTCCCACAGTGATGGACGACCGGAACTAAGCCCTTAAAGGGTAGGCAACTGTCAATTGACATGGGTAGTATGTGGAGCCTCAAGGGGGAAGAATCAAACTGTGTTTCTGTGTGTAGGCTAGCACTTCAGAGCCCATTCATTCCAGAGTAACACCTAACCCAGTCTTGATATTCGGATGAGCAAATCAAACCTGCCTGGAGTGGATGCACCAAGCTGAGGTGACTTATCTTGGGACTTCTTGACCTTTTTGGGGAGGAGATGGGGGATTAGGAAAGGGGAGGATGAAGACTGACTCAGAGGGAATGGGAAGAGAGAAGGGAGGAGTAGCGAGGAGATACATTAATAAAAAGACTATTTATAAATAAAATAAAAAAGATTAGATTATTGCAAACTATTATATTTAGCCTCAAGATTTAATATAGTTGGGTCTGTCAACCATCAGCTTAGTACACCTTAAGACAGCTAGCTTACTTGAAGTCATGCAAAAGAAGTGAGAGGAATAAACACCCTCCTTATGGGACATACATTTATATTTCCTAGAAGCCTCTCCTTATCTACCTGCTAGCAGATCTTCTACCATTTAGTATTGCTAAAACTTCTCAGATTTTTAGTAATAGCTCTTCCTTTCCCTCTTTTGTATCTCCTTTCTCATATACCACCCTTCCAGCTACCAGGCCTCTTCCTGAAACTCTGGGCTTTCTCATTATTTCTCTGATGCTCAGATCTCCTGTCTTTCCATCATTAATCTGCTTTTTGAACACTTTTGGGAAATCCACCACATCCTAATAGTAACAAATAGTCATTCTCACTTCTTTTATCATTAGAGAGCATGCTTTTATTCCTGGTAGTACCTCACTTCCATTATATAAGGGCTGACCACCAATGCAATATTGGTTAGACATGTCTGGTAGAAGGAAAGCATATATTTACTATGCCTGGGAGAAAAGACTGAAATGTCTTAGCCTACCTAAAGCTCCCAGGAAATGACAGTGTGGCAAAACATTTATGGAAATTAAGATTCCAAAATTAGTAACAAGTAAATTTTGGCATTAATAAGAAATCGTAAAATACTTTGATTGTCTCCTCTGCCTTCAAATAGAGGTTATATCATGTGGCTTAAGTGACTGTGTCTTCCTTGACCTCCAATCACATGAGCACAATAACGAATACATTTTGTAAATTAGCATATGTGAATCTACGTTTGTTAGTGATTTAGTATTAGTAAAATTCCATTTATTTATATTAATAATATGTATCTCTAATATAACCCAAATCAAAAATTGTCTTTCTGGGTCTGGATTATCTCAGGGTGATTTTTTTTCTAGATCCATCCATTTACCAGCACATTTCAAGATGTCATTTTTTAATATATTTAGCTTTTAATTTAAAAAGTTTTTCCCTATACCCACCACTACTCCCTCTCCCTCCCTTTTTTCAAGTCCTCTGCATCACCCCATCGATTTCCCATGTAGGGCAAGGACTCCCAAGGTAAGTCAATTCGGTGTGGCATCTCCAGTTGAGGTAGGTCTGAGACCTTCCCCCAAGTATCAAAGTTGAGTAAGGTGTTTCTCTGCAGGGAATGGGCTCCAAGAAGCCAGTTCACACACCAGGAATAAACTCTGGTCCAACATAAAGAGGTTCAACAAGCTGCCGATGTCATTTGTCCTTCATTTACCTTTGGAGTGTTTATTTAGTTCCTTTCCCTGAAGGTTCCTCAGCTGCCATTTCAGAGTCAGTGTGCTCACAATAGTTCTGGTCAGCCAACTTTCACATGTTTAAATCTGTCAAAACAGTGGCAAATTTAAATATACTTTAGTAAAAATATATTTTCTGAATAATTTGGCAATAAATGATGGTATTTGACACCAGTATATTTCTCTGAGCAACACTCCTGCACGCCTATGTTTCACCAAATAATCTTGCTATTTGATATTGTACTTAATTCCTTCAGTGAATTTCTTTTTTTTTTTTTTCCTTT
>PVIH01015915.1:0-47651 GCA_004025045.1 Sigmodon hispidus
CCAAGGACCCAGCAATACCACTTCTGGGTATATACCCTAAAGAGGCACATTCACACTCCAAAGGTATTAGCTCAACTATGTTCATAGCAGCATTATTTGTAATAGTAAGAACCTGGAAACAACCTAGATGTCCCTCAACTGAAGAATGGATTAACAAACTGTGGTACATCTACACAATGGAATACTACTCAGCAGTAAGAAAAAATATATCCTAAAATTTGCAGGCAAATGGATGGATTTGGAGAATATCCTCCTGAGCGAGGTATCACAATCTCAGAGAGATAAGCAGGGGATGTACTCACTCATTAGTGGTCTCTAAACAAACAAACAAGAAAAAAAGCCAAGCATGCCCAAGCTGCAAACCACAACCACTGAACAGCTTGGGATCAGTAACACCCTGGACTGACCCTTCGGACTCCACTCCAACTATAGGAACACCTGACTCACTCTTGTGGGAGGATGGACAAAACTGGATTTGCCAGGAGTGGAGACTGATCCAAACATTATTGGGTCAGTGGGACCATAGAACTGTCTGCTGTCTGCCCAGGGAGGGGATGGGGAGTTGTGGAGAAGAAAAATGACAAGATGTGGTGGAAGGGGGAAGGGACCTTGAATAAGGATATACAGGGATGGAAAAAAAATTCAGAGGGAAAGATGAAGACAAAGTAAATATATGTGTAGCAATCTTATTTGTATTTCCACCCTTGATAAGCCATGCTTATGATTTTTATCTTCTTTATAGTTATTGTTAACTTTTCAGCATTTTAAATTCATTTTAATGTTTTTTTGATAAATACAAAATAAAAAAGAAAAAAAAGAAAGAAAGAAAGAGCAACACTCAATTTTATTTGGAATAACAAGAAAGCCAGGATTGCCAAAACAATTCTGCTCAACAAAAGAACTTCAGGAGGCATCACCATCCCTGGCTTCAACTTCAAGCTATACTATAGAGCTACAGTAATAAAAACAGTCTGGTACTGGCATAAAAACATACTTGTGGATCAATGGAATCAAACTGAAGACCCAGACATTCACCCACACACCTATGAACACCTGATTTTTGACAAAGAGGCCAAAAATATTCAATGGAAAAAGATAGTATCTTCAACAAATTTTGTTGGCATAACTGGGTAGCAGTGTGTAGAAAAATACAAATAGATCCGAGCCTATCACCCTGCACAAAACTCAAATCCAAGTGGATCAAAGACCTCAACATAAAACCAACTATGCTGAACTTGATAGAAAAGAAAGTGGGAAATATGCTCCAATGCATGGGCACAAGTGACCACTTCCTAAATATAACACCAGTAGCACAGATGCTAAAAACAACAATCAATAAGTGAGACCTCCTGAAATTGAGAAGCTTCTGTAAAGCCAAGGACACAGTCAATAAGAAAAAACGACAGCCTACAGAATGAGAAAAGATTTTTACCATCCCTACAAGTGACAGAGGACTGATCTCTAAAATATATAGAGAACTCAAAAAACTAGAGCCCAAAGCCCTAAATAACTTAATTAAAAAATGAGGGAACTCAAGAAACTAGAGCCTAACACCTTGAATAACTCAATTAAAAAATGGGGTTCAGAGCTAAAAAGGGAATTCTCAACAGAAGAATTACAAATAGTTGAAAGGCACTTGAAAATACGTTCAATATCTTTAGCCATCAGAGAAATTCAAATCAAAACAACTTTGAGATACTACCTTACACCTGTCAGAAGGGCTAAAATAAAAAACACAGGTGACAGCCTATGCTGGAGAGGATGTGGAGCAAGGGGAACACTCCTCCATTGTTGGTGAGAGTATAAACTTGTTCAGCCACTCTGGAACTCAGTATGGCAGTTTCTCAGAAAACTGGGAATCAATCTCCCCAAGGATCCAGCAATACCACTATTGGGTGTATACCCTAAAGACGCACATTTGCACCCCAAAAGCATTAGCTCAACTATGTTCATAGCAGCATTATTTATAATAGTAAGAACCTGAGAATAACCTAGAGGCCCCTCAACTGAGGAATGGATTAACAAGCTGTGATACAACTACACAATGGAGTACTACTCAGCAGTAAGAAAAAATGATATCCTAAAATTCGCTGGCAAATGGATGGATTTGGAGAATATCCTCCTGAGGGAGGTATCTCAAATCCAGAAAGATAAGCAGGGGATGTACTCACTCATTAGTGGACTTAGAAAGAAAGAAAGAAAGAAAGAAAGAAAGAAAGAAAGAAAGAAAGGAAGGAAGGAAGGAAGGAAGGAAGGAAGAAAGAGATGTCATTGTATACAAGAGCTCAAGGCTAGAACATAGCTAAATGACACAGTGCCTTACTTCTGCATTGATGGCCTCTAGCAGGGGTGTGGGTGAGGAAGGACTCGTTTTCTTTAAGGGTCTGGCCACAGGGAGTTTAATTATGCTCCAGTAAGTAAAGAGCAACATGAATGACTTGTTTGTAAATGAGGAGATCACAAGAGTAGGTATGAAACTGAGAGGACTGATAACTGAGTTTGATAGGGTGCATGATGTAAAATCAACAAATAATAAATAAAAATATTTTTAAAAATACATATTCATTAGTCCCCGCCATCCTCTTGTGTCTGCTCCCTAAGTGCTAGGTTACAGCATGCTAGCACATCCACTTCATGTTTATAGGTGGTTTCTGGGGATCAAAACTCAACTGCTCTTCCCCACTGAGTCATCTCCTCAGTCCCAAGGTCTAATTTTTAATTAACGCTAATTAGTATGTATGTATCTTTAGAATCATGTGGAACTTGAAAATATTGGAAACGTATTAGATGTATTATTGTTTCCTAGCACAAACATTTTCTTTACAAATATTTATAAATACTTGAATTTTAACAATTTTATTATAGTCCATAAACAGATTTCTAATCGTTTATTAATCCAGCCCTGTATGGGTTTCTAAGTTTCTTTGAATTCTTTCCTATAAACAACAGCAGCATGAACATTTTTTTGTACCCTTGGGGCGCTTTCTGGAGCTGAGGAGGTGACTAGTGGAAGGGGTACCCTGGGGTTAGCAGGAGTTTTAAAGGTATAGCCACTTTCTTGGAGAGCGACACCTGCTGGCAGAGCTCGAATTACCCCGGCGGCTGTGGCTGAAGGGCTGGGTCTGACCTCTCAGAGTGTGCTTACACAAGATTTTCCCTCTGTTTGGGCCTCACTTTCTCCATGCACACAAACAGGAGTATGACTAGCAGTCTTCTCAGAGTCCAAGCGAGAGGAAAAGCCAGTTTCCTTTACTTTTATCTGTCCTTGAGACCGCTCTGCTCCCTGTTGGACAGCGACCGCACGCCAGTCCAAATTTGCAGACCCCTACAAGACTGTGGGGACAATCCCCCGGGTTTATGTTGCATTGAATTCATTTGTTCAGCCTATGTTCTCAGGTCCCTCCCTTTTTGTACCACCGCTGTTGGGGACGTGTGTGTGTGTGTGTGTGTGTGTGTGTGTGTGTGTGTTGGTGGTGTAGGGGTTGTGGAAGGACATGGATACACACACACACACACACACACACACACACACACACTTTCACAATGGGAGAAGGGCAGTCTGGCGATTTTGTTCCTAAGGAATGCACAAGTGTCTTACATTGCTCTCTGTTACTGTGATAAAGACACCATGACCCAAAGCAACTTGGAAATGAGGTTTGTTTTACAAAGCTCCAATGCTGAGGGAAACCAGTATAGACACTCAAGGCAGGAACCTGGAGGCAGGAACTGAAGCGGAAGCCACAGAAGTATGGTGCTTACTGGTTTGCTATTCAAGCGATACACGACTTTGGACTACCTGCCCAGGGTTGGCAGCTCCCACATCAGTAACTAGTTAAGAAAATGCCTCCCGTCCCTGTCTGCGGTCAATCTGATGGCTTCTCAATCCAGGTTCCTCTTCTCAAATAACAAATTTGTATCCAGTTGACAAAAAAACTGACTAGGCCAACATGTTATAAATGAAGAACGGGCCACCTGTTCAGACACAGAGTGAAGAGAGACGCAGAGAAACTTCTGGATGTTTAGTTATTTGAGTCTTAATGCGCCTTTCAACCCACTGGTTTGGAGAAAACCCCAAATTGATGTGTGCTTGGTTGAATAGTGTCACCCCTCTCCCCTCCCGCCATGTCTAAATAATACACCTAGAAGATGTGACTGTGACATGGGAGTCTTGGAAGCCGGGGAGGCAAGCAGAATCTTCCCCTAGAGTTAAAACAACATGGCTAGCAGACATCTCGCTCTTAGTCATCCAGACTGTGGGGCAGTGGGTTTCTGCTGTTTTGAATCAAGCAGATTGTGACAATTTGTTACAGTAGCCATAGCAAACCATAAAACAATGATGCTGTAAGGATGAAGATGCCAGCAATCTTTCTCACAGCACAGGTGTGAATCTGGGTGGATGGGGTGAAGGTTCTGTACTGTTGCCTCCTCTCAGCTGCCAGTTGGCAATATAACCTTGGATGGTTGCTAGCCCCCCTTGGGTTTCCTCGGTCTGGATAGAAAGGCGCTGGATGAGCCCAGAAGCTTTTACAATTCATTTGGCTAACCACCACCACCACTACCACCACCACCTTCTCATCCTCCTCCTCTGCCTCCCTTCCCCCTCCTCCTCCTCTGCCTCCTCCTCCTCCTCTTCATCTTCTTTCTTCTGGCTTTTTGAGACAGGGTTTCTCTGAGATCTACCTACCTATCTCTGCCTCCTGAGTGCTGGAATCAAAGATGTGTGCTACCTTGCCAGGCTTTTCTAGCTTCTTAAAATTGGGTCTGCCAAACTATGTTTTAATCATATTTTTTATGTGAATTGGTGTTTTGCCTACATGTATAATTGTGTAAGGGTGTCAGATCTTGGAATTACAGACAGTTGTTAGCTGCCATGTGGGTGCTGGGAGTCGAACTCAGGTCCTCCAGAAGAACAGTCAGTGCTTATAACCGCTGAGCCATCTCTCCAGCCCTTAATCATATATATATTTTTAAACTAAACACATTGTCATAAGGACTACAGCTAAGCTGTGTCAGGCAGAGGGTCTAGGGAGTGCTGGAGCCCTGTTCCAAGGAAACTGACCTTGTGTTGAACCCTGTGCTGACCCTTTGATGTTGGAGCAGCTCATGTTCAGTGTCAAATCATCAGGGAATGAAATACCTTCTACACCATTTAACTGGAAGTTTTGCTGAAGTTATTTGTTTAGGGAACTTTCAACACTCATCTCCTGGGGCTGCTGTAACAAATCATCAGACAACAGCATTAGATTCTCTCACAGTCCTTGAGGCCAGAAACACAGAATTGGTTTTATTGGTTAGAAATAAATGTATGCTTGGGGCTACTCTCCAGTACCCCTGAAGGTCATAGGAGAATCTTTCTGGGCCACTCCAGCTTTGGCGACAGCCAGCATGCCTAGGCTTGTGTTTCTTTCCTGTACCTTTGTGGTCATATTGCTATAATTTTTCTATGATAAACATCTCTCACTCTCTTGTGAAAACACTGTGACTGTCCTTAGGGCCTATCCACTCCAGAGAAAGGAGGAGGCTTAGAACCTCTCATTTATTCGAATCTCCTCACAAAGACTATTTTTCTAAGGCAAGACCTACAGGGATAAGATGAGGCCCTGAGAGTTCAGCCCACAGTGAAGGGTGTGTGTGTGTGTTTGTGTACACCGAGTCTTGGCAGAGATCTGCTCTATCTGTCCCCTTTACAATCTTGAAGGCAAGACACAGGACACCCCACTCTGTGTAATAGGGAGAGATGGAGGCACAGACTTTTAGTGGGGACGCAGAGGTGATGTAGGCCCTTGGGAGGAGAGTTTAATTCTAGTCTCTGTGTGGATCATGTTTCTCATTCAGATCCTCATACACACCTGGGGAGACAGAGAAAGAATAATTATTATTACTGAAAGCACCCTTGATTGTTTTTAAAATGAGGATGTACTGGCACCACAGGACATGTGGATGATGCGTATACAAAACTAAAATGGCCCAGTTGTCAATCTCACTGCCCATTGTTATTTTAGTATATTTCTTTCTTCATACTGTTTTGTTGTAGCCTGCTTTTTAAGGAGGCCCAATAATGCATAATTTGCATTCACTCAAATTTTTTTTTGAAACCATTAAACCTGTATTACAATATTCTACCAAACACCACACTTCAGCTGATCCCTATGGACCAGTTTCTTCTCTTTTTAGAAACTGCTACCAGCAGAGTCAGGTTCCAGCTCCTAACTTTTTACATCTTTGTTTATACAGTCACTTATTTTCTCCAGACAGCTCCAAGGTGTGGCACTTCTGTGTTCAAGGGCAAGCTCATTTTTTTTTTTTTTTCAAAAACAACCCTCTGTGGGAGGCACAGCAGTGTTAGGTAGGGAGTGCCTGTAACTTCCCACCCTCACCAACACTGGCTAGGAACCTCCGACAGTTTGGTTCTCCTCAACTGATTTGATCTGCATCTCAATATCATGAGGGAGCTGAGACATTTTTCTGTGTCTACAGGCCATGTGACTGCACCTTCCCCGGGGAAATTCTGTCATGTCCATTGGCAGGTTTGGGCTTCCTTGACAGACTTGACAAAAATCATCCTGTGTACCGGGATGGGACTTAGTCAGTGAGGAAGCTGAGAGGCAGGGAGGATGAGGTACTTACCCAAGGTCACACAGGTGAGTAAATGCTAGATCTGACTCCACAGTCTTGGGTTTTGGAGTCCATCATCTAGTACTTGTGCTATGTCACGATGATAGATGACCCTCTTCTGTGGCTCTGTGGGAGGAAAATTCAAGCCTGCCTTGTTTCAATTTAGTCTTGACTCTTAAAATAATCTATCCTGGAACATATAGTGGAGTTAGCAGAGAAAATATGTTCTGCCACTTACTGAGAGCAGAGCCAGAGATCCACGGTGGGCTGTGACCCTTTAAGAGCATGCCCTCCATTCTGATAAATCAGGTGCTGGGAGGCTGTGTGGGCTGTTAGCATCCACAGCTCTGTAGACAGTGCCATTATTAGCAGACTGCCATGGCTGGAGACAAGCTCAGTGGACCCAGGAGCGCCTGGACCCCCAACAGTGGCTGGGGCATCACCTACCTGTGCAACCACATGCTCCAGGGATGTCCCGGCCCTCCATCTGATTTTGTGCTGGTGGCCTTGTGGCACCTATAGTGCTGGGGTGGGAGAAGGGACAGAATTTAGAAAGCACTCTGTGTGGCTTTCTGCCTGACCATAATCAATTCCCAGTTTCTAGCTGGTCCTACTTGTCTGGCCAGAAGACAAAGTTAGAAGGTCATCTCAAGGAACTGCAGGTGATGTCAGCTACTTGGTGGGTTCTCTTGTTCTTCATCTGACAGATTGTACCTCAGTTTTGGGTAGGAGAGTCTTTCAGTGTCACAGCTAGAGAGGGCTGGGCTGTCTATGTCTAGGGTTGCCTGTGGCCAGCTTCTTAAACTAATCAAATGGGGGGGGTGGCAGCGGAAAAAGGTTTCTGAGTACTCAATGACCAAAATTTTATTTAAAAACTAATGAAGTAAAGGTGACTGAATCCAGAGAGCTTCTGGTGGAGTTACCGGTGTTGCTCTGGGGACCATCACTACAGCCTTTGTCCTGAACATATAACATGTGTACCTTGTTCTGTACATGATTTCATACTATGTAACCCCCCCCCCCCACCAGTGCCACCCAGGGCTTCTATCTAACTATCATACATTAGGAAATATAGTGTTTTACACTCTTAGAGAAATATAATGGTTTAATTATGGAAAACAAAGACTGGGCATTCCCCTCTGCCGTCCTTCAACATTTAAGTATCAAATTAGTCAATATTTCCATTGTGTTGTCTTAGATGCTTGATTCTAAAGAGCTGCTCTTGGACTTCCTGAAGATCATGACACGAACATTGGCTTGGGATTAGGAAAGCATTTCCAACAATTTCTGAAATTGCCCTAAGCATATTTCTATCATTTGCACTATGTATTTATGCAAAGCAGCATTCTCAGTACTTACAATTAGGAAACCAAAATACTGATTGACTCTGAAAAATGTTAATGATACATCATGTTCTACAATATCCAATATTCAGCTAGGGTTTAATTTTTTCTCTAAAAAATAAGCATATTCGTCTCATTAGTATGTAAATTTGCTTTTGTTTTAACAAATGGTAAAGTTATATATTTGCTTTAAAATACATTTCTTTATGGTTTGTTGTCAATAAATGCTTGATTTGCATAGCTATTTTATATACCTAGGTTGTTGAGTTTGCACACATTTCTAGGGTGAAAGGAGTTACAGATGGAAAAAGTGTGAGAAGCCTTATCTTAGAAAATAGCTATGTTACAGATGCTGTCCAGCCACTGTCCTGTAAGTCCTCAGGACCAGTAGGACCTCAGAACCTACAAGACCTCAGTATCTACAGAACTTTAGTACCTACAGGACCAATACCTATAGGATTTCAGTACCTACAGAACCTCAGTGCCTACAGGACCTCAGTGCCTACAGAACCTCAGTGCCTACAGGACCTCAGTGCCTACAGAACCTCAGTGCCTACAGGACCTCAGTGCCTACAGGACCTCAGTGCCTACAGAACCTCAGTGCCTACAGAACCTCAGTGCCTACAGAACCTCAGTGCCTACAGAACCTCAGTGCCTACAGAATCAGTACCTACAGAACCTCAGTGCCTACAGAACCTCAGTGCCTACAGGACCTCAGTGCCTACAGGACCTCAGTGCCTACAGGACCTCAGTGCCTACAGGACCTCAGTGCCTGCAGAACCTCAGTACCTACAGAATCAGTACCTACAGAACCTCAGTACCTACAGAACCTCAGTGCCTACAGAATCAGTACCTACAGAACCTCAGTGCCTACAGGACCTCAGTGCCTATAGGACCTCAGTACCTAGAGGCTGCGGCTCCTTTGCTTTCTAGCAGAACTCACTGTAGAGGTGAGAAAAATCTCAACTGCCCCAGGCTTTAGGATTCAAGACAGCCATCTGTTCTCCTATCTTGAAGCACCACAGAGCTTCTATCCTTCATGGCTATTTCTAGGCCACCCCTCTCACAATAGCTTTGTCCATGTTCCATAACGGTGCCAGGCTTGTGTCTCCCTGGATGCCCTGGAGAAGACTCAAGTCTCCCCAATTTTAAGTGCTCTTCAAATCCAACGAAAGCCTTTGCTATCCCTGTAAACCCCACTCAGTCTAACAAGAGTAGAATTCAGGGCTCTTCTCAGGGACCTTCTAGCATCCAACCTGCATCCTTAGTCTCTTCTTCAGGTTCTCCCCCTCTGGGATGGACACAAAATTGGCACCAACCAACAAGGAACTGCTTTCAATCCCTCTGTCCCTTTATCTGTTTCTTCTTCTTCTCTCTGATTCATTATTTTGATTATTGCCTCATTATCTATACTATAGTTTGCTGGGAACAGGAGCTGGAGAGATGGCTCAGTGCTTAAGAGTGCACACACACTGCTCTTTCCAGAGGACCTGAGTTCAATTCCCAGCATGTACAGTAGGTAGCCCACAACTGTCTATAACTCCAGCTCCGGGGGGATCTGATGCTGTCTTCTAGTCTTTGTGGGAACTTATGTTCATGTGCATACACCTACACCGAGATACATATATACATAACTAAAAATAATAAAAAATATATTTTTTTAAAACTAGAAAAAGCTGTAAGGAAACATGAAAGGAAGACCATGATCTCATCCCTGAACATTAGCCCATCACAGTGAGCCAGAGGACTAGGAGGCTGTGTGGTACAGATCAGATCTGGACTAACCCCCACTAGACATTAGCTTTTCTCTGGAACCACACCCTGATGTCTCCCTGGATGCCTACAGGACCTCAGTGCCTACAGAACCTCAGTGCCTACAGAATCAGTACCTACTGATGTTCTGTAGGCACTGAGGTTCTGTAGGTACTGATTCTGTAGGTACTGAGGTTCTGTAGGCACTGAGGTCCTGTAGGCACTGAGGTTCTGTAGGCATTGAGGTTCTGTAGGCACTGAGGTCTTGTAGGCACTGAGGAGACATCAGGGTGTGGTTCCAGACAAGCCAGCTTGTCTTCAGGTGACACCATCTTCCTGCTTAATGACCCACACTTAATGATTTTTAGAAATTTCCTTTTCTGTTTATTAGTGTACTAATAATTTATTTATTTATTTGAGACAGAATCTCGCTGGCCTGGAACTCATAGAGATCCACCTACCTCTGCCTCCTGGAGGCTAGGATTTTTTTTTTTTTTCTTCAAAGGTTTGAAAATACCATGCCATGGTTTGACTATGGTATTCCTTTTCCCCCAAACTCATAGTGGAGTTTAGTCCTCATTGTGAGATAGGAAAGGTATGAAAAACCCCAGCCACAGTGGTTACAGGTGATGCCATTGGGGCATGGTTAGCTGTGGTTAGGGGCTTGTGGTTTCAATCTAAAAGCCCCTCCACTCTCCATAGTTTGAATGCTTGGTTCCTAGCTGGTGGCCTTAATTTCAGAGGTTGGGAACTTAGGGAGGTGGGGCCTAGCTGGAAGAAGTGGGTCACTATGGAGGGGTGATTGGGAGTAGATTATTGTTGGATCCTTCCTGGCTCTCTGCCTGAGTCTGTTGTGATGAGGCCTGCTGTGTTCTGTCTCCCTGCATCGAAGGACTGAATAGGGCTAGCTATTCCATACAGGTTATTCTGTCAGATGTTTGGTTACAAGGATGAAACAGTAATCCACAGGCCAGCCAGAGGCTGGGTACTGATGACTTTATGAGAAGAGACTGAGGGTCACACACATATAAGTGTGTTCATGCTCCCTGCCTCTCATCACGTAATCCCTGGGCCACCTTAGGACTCTGAGGACAAAAAGGTTATCACCAGATTCTGTCCCTTAGCTTTGGATCAGAACTGTAAGCCGAAGTAAACCTCTTGCCTTTATAACTTGCCCTCTGTAGATTTGTATCATTAGCAGGAGAATCGGGACCAATGTGTACTTAGAGATCAGCAAAAAAGGAGATAATAGAAATCATGCCCCATCCCTATGTCAAGGGAGAGCCTTTAATGTCTTAAATTCTATCACTTTCTGGATACGCATTTTTCATTTTTACAAAAATGTAGGAATTCTTTTTAAGTTGTTATAATTCTAAAATCTGTTCTATTAAGTACAAGTCTGCAGTATGATTTTCAACAACCACGTGGTACTCCAGGAGGTGTGGGATGCAGGTAAGTACCTCCCTTTCCCCCCGACGCTCAAGCATTCCTGTTGTGTTAATTTTGTTCTGCTGATCTATAGGCAAGTTCTGACTTCCGACTCTTGACTTGAGAAATGGCTAACAACACTTTGATGACTGTCATTGAGACTACTCTTCACATAATATTTGTATGTTTCTAGGATTACATTCCCACAGACAGACCAGGAAGTAAACAGGAGGCATCTGCTTTTAAGTAGACCCACACTGTCAGGCACTGGCCTTTGGATGGTGTAGAAACTGATCTAGAGAGAAGGGTAAGGCTGTCTTCAGGGCGGGCTGTGAGGTGCTGGGCTTTGTGACAGACATTCTGGCTGCTTTTTTCTAGGAGAGAGTGGGACTGGCCAGGAATCACCCATTCTCTGGAACGCAGTCAGCAGATTTTCATAGAGGAACAATAGTATGATACTGGCTGGGTCATTTTGAACTAACTTCAATTTCCACCAGGCTTTTAAATTTCCACCCGATTTTTAAGACCTCCTGGTCTTGAAGATCCAAAATCTTTTTAAGGACAGGTGAATCTGTAAATTATAGCCTTTTCTACTACTTGAGATGAGGGCTTGCCCCCTCCTTCCCCCCTCCCTCCCTCTATCCTTTCTTTCTTTCTTTCTCGGACTCACAATCATGCCCATGTTTAGGATATTTAAAAATGCAACTTGGCCTTGAGGGTGGACCAAGCTGAGCTTTTGGAAGGAGGTTCTGATAGATTCCGTGGTGGCAGACTTTTTGAATCACTGAAGTGTGCTGGCTGAATTTTAAAAATAATTGTCCTTTTTTAATGATGTAAAACAGGTCATCAAAATTAAAAAATAAACACACTTTATTAGTTCCCCAGTCCCTTCCTCCTCCTTTCCAAGGCCAGATGGGGATTGCTTGGCTATTTATTTCACATATTTAATAATGCCCTTGGAGGTTCTCTCAGACATGATGAAAATATGGGATTGAACTCTGCCTATAGACACTACTCATAGGAAAGCTTGTGTGTGTGTGTGTGTGTGTGTGTGTGTGTGTGTGTGTGTGTGTTACTAAAGTGCGAGCATATTATTTTAGAAGCAGCTGGGACTTCAGGTCAAAAGACTTGTACTTTTTATATTGAGCAACAAAGGAAATTGTTTCTCTTTCTCCCCACCCCCCAGTCCCCCGCCCCCACCCCCCCAAATCCCCCATCCCCCACCCCGCGCCTTTTGGGTAGTGGGGGAGGTGAGAGTCAAGCCAAGTGCAGCTTCCTCAACAGCTCAGCGCTGGCTACCTCTCCGGAGCTGCAGCGAATGCAAGAAAATAATTAAAGCTTTAATTTATTTATACATCTTCTCTGCAGATATTATAGATCCAGCAACTGCCACTTACTAATTGATGCGCGGAGCCCGGGCCTGAGCGGATGGCAGCTCGGAGGGCCGAGCGCGGGGTCCGCTAGGCAGCCGCCCGGAGGGGCCCGGGACCCCCCGAGGCGAGGGACCCCCGGCCGGGCTGTCACCCCCGCCGCGGGAACAATGGCTGGCGGCCGCCGCACCTGGGTGATGGGCACCTCGGAGCCGCCGCGGGACTGAGGACCTGACAGCCGCGCGCTGCCTCCTTAATAGACTGCGAGCGAGTGCTCCGGGAGAAGTCGGCGGCGGTCCCCGAGGAGCCATCATCAGGCGAGTGGTCCCCGGAGCAGGATTTATTAGCAGACAGGATGGGGAAGTTGATTAGCCTCAGCGGCTGAACGGACATCCTGTCAGCCGGGTCTCTTAATCCAATCACTTACCTGTCGGGGCGCCTGGCCGCCCGCCCCGCAGCCGCCTCCTGCCCTCCGCGGCGCTCAGCAGGACGCGGGCACCCGCCTGCAGCCGCCTGGCTGCCTGGGACCGGGGGACCCGGGCCAAGTCCCGCAAGGTCCCGTGCTGGGCTCTCTTGCTGCGGATGCAGTCTCCACGTTATTCTGTCCTAGGATCCTCTCCTGGACAGAACTCACCCTTGGTGGCTCCGTTTTTCCCACTCCACCAGACGCTCCTCGTGGTCTGGTTTCATCGTTTGAGCCCCATCCTGTGTTGGCACCTCTCTTTAAGGCAGATGTTCTTTAAAACTGTGCGTCCTGACCCCTTTGGAGACACAAATCTGATATTTACATTACTCATCATTTCTGTAGCAAAATTACAGTTATGAAGTAGCAACAAAATAACTTTATGGTTGGGGGCCAGCGCAGCGTGAGGAATAGTGTTAATAGGAAGGCAGAGAAACACTGCTTAGGGCATCTGCTCTACGCAAACCAGTACCTTCCTTTCTTCTAAACTTCTGTTACAGCGCTCCCTCTTCTTTAAAAAATTTTTAGTTTTACGATATTATTGATCACATTCTCTTCTAGATTCCGTCATTCAACTTTATGTTCTCTTTCTTAAAAAACAAAAACTAAATAACAAAGTGTGTGTGTTGTATGTGTCCACCCCCCACAACAAATAAAAGACTGTGAAATCTAGTTTGTGTTGAGCACAAGCTCTTTTTTTTTAAAAAAATTTTAAATCATGTTTTCTGGTTGGCGAGCTGACTCACAAGCCCTAGGTTCCTTGGCAGCCAGCATCTCTCCTTCCTCCATGGCCTTGAGTTCGGGTAAAGAATGCGCCTCCACTACCTCTATTACATCCATGTCCGTGCTCTGTACCCTTGGCTAGGTGACTTCATCTGGAACCAGCCTCTGTGATGACATGTCCCTCAAGGGACTGTCCAGAGGACACAGAAGAGCTGGAGAGCTACAGGGCCCCTGGTACAGAGGCTCCGGCCCTCCCCTCCAGAGTCATCCCAGAGTCATCCCAGGGTAGACTAAGCTCCCTGGAGCAGGAGGCAAGCTTTTGTCTCCCTCCCCATCCCACCCCAGCACCAAGTACAAGCCTGTGCAGATAACATGTCTGTGGGCTGGTTAAATGAGTGAAGTGACCACGGGCCACGCTGTGCACCAACTGGCTAATCGTCACTCTGAGTGACTCGCAAGGCCCCATCACTACACCAAGGAGGCAGGAGAGTGAGGAGCAGGGTCTCATCTGCTTTCCAGCCGCAAACACTGAGATGTGTGTTCTCCTCAGCTCTTGTCAAGAGTTTAGGAATTCAGACCCTATTGATTCACTGCATCTTCAAAGTCATCAATCATCATTAAGAAACAAGACCTGAGCCCCAGGATGGGGTGGCTGGCACTCAGTAATAGAGGATTTTACACACACACACACACACAAGAGAGAGAGAGAGAGAGAGAGAGAGAGAGAGAGAGAGAGAGAGAGAGACAGAGAGACAGAGAGACAGAGAGAGACAGAGACAGAGAGACAGAGAGAGAGAGAGAGAGACAGAGAGAACAAAGTTGCCCAAAACAAGCATAGACCACCTAGCCCACTAAGAGGGAAGAATCTAGAGGACTTGCAGAAATCAGATACAACAGAATGCATGTTAAATCTGACTTCCTGGCCACAGACTAGAAGTTCAGGTCCTGAGCTCTCCCCCTGGGCCCTGCCAGATCCCACTGACTCCACCTTTTACTGCACACAGTCATCAGTCACTGGTATCTTCGAGCTATTTTTATTTCTCTTAAAAACAAACTAACAGAATAATATTTATCAGGCCACCACGTTCCCTGCCTTGTTCCTCAAACACTTTTTGCAGTGTCTGAGTAATGTGGGTGTGGGGAGCATAACAAGGAGATGAAAATTTAACCTCAATGTGTTCATCCATCAAATGGGGCGATATTTAGCCTACTATCATGGAAGGAGGGATTTAAGTTTAAAACTAAGGTGATTGATAGAAATATGCTTTTCAAAGCATAGAACTATACAAAACCACATAAAATCATTATCATGAAATTATGCCTAAAATAGGGATTACTCTCAGTGCAGAGTTCTGAAGGGGCTCTCCTGTCCGCAGTGAGCATGTGGGGAGTCCAGGACACCAGACAGAAGGACATTGGGACCTTGTAGGCATCAGCACAGTGTTCATGGAGGAGGGAGCAGTGCTCCTTCTTGAGGAGACGTGGTTAGGAGAAGAGTCACAGGCACAGAGAAGGCAGTGGGGTACCTGGCAATGGGAAGGTGGGTGGGAGTCCAGTGGGTAGATCCAATCACCCCCCCTCCCCAGCCAATACAGTCCTAAAGCACAGATGCTGGGGTTCTCAGCAGAGCAGGCCAAGGTCTGAGATCCAATCCTGAAATGGTGGAGAGATAGCAAGTTCTCAGTGAATGTCCACAGGTGTCTCAGCCTCTTCCATCACAGTCCGTGGAGGGACTAACTACATGGATGGACTTTACCGAGAGACGACATGGAGCCAGATGCTGTATTTGAGTAAGAGCTGGTTTGGATCCTGGCTCCTCTGTTTATCAGCTGTGCAACCCAGACAAGGGAAACAATGCAATGTCCCTATTTTAAAATGGAGACAATGATCATGGCGGCAAGAATTTGCATGGTCGGGCACTGCTCTTAGTAATCTCATTTCGTCCTCACGATTCAACTAACAGTAGAAAGATATTACCCTATTCTTCACTGTGGGGAACTGAGGCCCGCTGTTATCCCTTTGCCAGGTATAATGTCCCTTTTGTGTGTATGTTTGGGAAATGTTTGCTGTATTCTCTACTTACACAAATATCACTTCATCATCAGCACAGAGCTCTGAAGTTGTGTGATTTTCTAGCTCGGGGTAGAAACAAGCTCAACAGACTCAAAGGCCAGCCCGTCAGGAAGGGCCAAGCTGGACCTCCACCCCCTTGACGTCCAGACTCCTCACTCTCTTCCCTACCGCATGGGGTGCCCTATTGGAGAGGGTTATGGCTGGAAGGCACAGCGGCTGTCTGGTTTCGGTGGGTGAGATGGGATCAAACACTGATTTTCCTTTCCAGTCGGGCACTTAGCAAGAGTGGGGCACTTTCAGAAGAGCTGTAACTTGCCCTAAATTTTCTGTTTGGCAGATGCGCTGAGCCCTGTCTGTCAATCATGTCAACAGTGACAAGAAGGTATGGCGCTAACACATGGAAGTATCATACAAAGAAAATCACTCCCACCCCCACTTACCCCTTTGCTTTGGGTTTTGAGCCAGGGTCTCACTATATATCTAAGACTGGCCTTGAGCTCTCCTGTGTCACAGGTGCACCTGGCCATTCCTAACCTCCACCAGTCTCCTTTGTTTCCAGTCTTACTCTAGGCATTGATGTCAGCCTTGACACGCCCCTCCGGGGACCAGACGGAAGGGCTTTCAGGCTGGGAATCCATGCTGCCCCCATGCTACAGCTTTCTCTCTCTACCCCTCTCCGAAATGCAGAAGAGCAGAGCTTTGCTCTGGTGTCTCTGAGTCTCCTGGAGGCAAGGGTTCCTTCTTGAGGAGAGGGAAGAGAACTCTAACCACAGCAGCCCATCTGCCCAGCCTGTGGGCACCTCCTTGGGTGGGCAGAGGCCGCCAGAGCATGCCCCCAGTTTCCTCAGGTGAGAATTCCACTGTAGAGGAGGTTCCTCAGGTTTCCATGATTCCTGGCTCCATGGCTTTGAGCTGCTGGCTAGGGTAGGAGCTGTAGAGATAGATAAAGCAAGGATCTGGGACCCAGACCGGAGGGGATGAAACCCCTCAGTGATGAGAGGCTAGCTCTTGCCTGTCTTGAGGCAGAAGTGGAAATGTGTGGTATCTGTGACATAGCCCTTCTGAGCAGCTACCTGTTCACCCCAGACTTCAACCTCTTCCCCTGCTCTCTAAGAAATGACAGAAGAGGGGCAGGTGATTCTTCACGGGAGGGGTAGACAGGGCTGTGCAGTCATGTGACACTGGCTGGCAGGGCTCAGTGGGGGGGAGGGAGAAGCTGCTTGGTGATTTGGGAGCTAGGCCAAGGCGTGAGCTATCCCTAACCCAGGCACAGAGTAGGGGCTCAGGAAATGAGTTATCAAACCAGATGAAAGTAGATTCAGAGTCCTTCAGAGAAGAGAGAAGGAGAAGAAGCAGCTCCAGCTAAGGCCTAGAAATGGTTGGGTGGGGAGGAGGTTACGGACGGAGGGCCAGGAGCACAGGCCTGGCAGCTTGCTCTCCACTTGAAGTCTTTTAGTGTTCTAGGGCATCTCAGATGGCTAAGAAACTTTTTCTTAAACCTGATTCTCTAGGGCCCCTGCTGATCCTTCATCTGCCCGCTCCTTTCAATGCCAGCATAAGCTCCTTAGTGTTTGTTCTGCATGTAGATGGGGCTGTTGGCAGCTTCTGAGCAAGAACTCTGTGAACAGGCAGTGCCCTGTTCAGGAAGATGCTGCTGCTGCCTGGGTGGGGCCAGAGTCCTAGAAGCAGAGGAGCTTGAGACCTGTCCATCTTCCTCTGTTCCTACCTTAGTCTGCCTCAGTTCATGAAGCCAAGGCCGGGAGATAAGCATCCTCCTGTCAGATAAGCAGGACCAAGGTACAGACTGGGAGGGGGGACGGTAGAACTGTGTCAGGGTGGTTCCAAACCCAGATGTCAATGAAAACCATCTCCAAATCCACAACCCTTCTGGCCCCACCTTTCTGAGAGGTGAAGATGGTGGGCAGGTGCGGACACCTGTTTGGGAGTGAAGGCCTCCACCTTGCTCTGGTCCTGGTGGAGAATCAGTTAGGAGTTGGCAGATGGCCATGGTGAGGAGGTCAGGGCTTGCACCTTTACCTGCACCAGGATCCCGTCTGACCTTTGCATTCTCGGGGGTGGGGGGCACAGGAAAAGCCAAGGTGATGACAAGACACATCTTCACATCTCAGCCATCATTGCATTTGAAAGATGGGCTCGGAGCAGGTGGACCACTTCAATTATGATGGATGGCGGTAGTGACAGATCTCCAGAGAGCTGCGGGAACCTGGCAAGTGTTCACTCAGCTATGACTCCTCTGGTAGCAATTTGACAAGATCAGAGCACTTTATGGAAGTAGAAAGTTTGGGGACCTTGGGGTTTGCATGGCCCAGGGACTCTGGCTACTGGAGCCCTTTGCCAACCAGGATAGCATGGCCACTGTGGGCAGCCTGCTTAGTAGGACCAATGTGGGGGAGGCTAGAGTCATCTTTGGAGAACTTGTGTACCTTCTGGCCCTGGCCACCAAGTCTGGGAGCTTCCTGCTCTGTTTCCATTCACTGCCACTGAGAACAGTCTCCAGTCCTCACCCAGGGACATCATTGGGGCTTCAGCCACAGTCTCAGAAAACAGTTGGCATCTCCTTTAAGCCTGACACAGTATTGGGCACTGGCAGGGGACAGTGCTGAGCAGGAGAGTCCGATCTGTCCTCATGACACACTCTAGACTCTGAGAAGACCAGACAGCTATCTGTGGTTGGATATGATGATGGACTTGTCACCTCCTCTCTCTGAGACGAGCTTGGATCATCTATCACGTCCTGGGGATGGTGTCTGGGTATTACACTGTAGTAACCTACACAGAGCGTACACACATTCACACACTACACAATTTGTCACAGAGTGTCATTTAGCAAATGTTTTTTCTCCCTCGGTTGGTCAGTTTCCTTCAGTGAATTTCTTCATTCACTCAGCAGACTCGGTCAAGCACTTCGTGTGTGCTAGGCCCTGGGCGTGGCTCTTGGGAGCTCTGTGTGATGGCAGATGAGATGTAGACAGGCTCCTCTGCTTGGGGACCGAGGATCTGGTTGGCTCTGACAGTGCATTGGCCCTTGATGCCCCTCAGTAGTTTCTAGGCAGAGATGTCTGTATGCAGGATGCTAGGAACAGCCTTTACTACAGTCCTCCTGGATTAGAAGCTGAGACCCTAACAAAACAAAACAAAACCCCGAGACCTTGGTGACCTAGGGCCTTTCAAGTGTGTGTGTGTGTGAGAGAGAGAGAGAGACAGAGACAGAGAGATAGAGAGACAGAGGAGAGAGACAGACACACACAGAGAGTATGTGTGTGTAAATGTGTACGTGTATATGTATGCATGTGTATGTATCTGTGTGTGCACATGTGCTTCTGTGTGCACATGTGTATATGTATATGTGCCTGCGTGTTGGGTTCTTTGCACCCACTCACCTCTGAAGCCAGATTCAGAGTCAGCCCAGAGAGTAACCTTCCTAGAGTTGGGAGGGAGTCCCAGGTTTGGGCAACTCAGCCTAGAAGTCATGCATCTTTTGGATTCTATGTGTGTGTGCCTGTGTGCATGTGTGCATGTGTGCATGTATGTGTGTGTGCCTGTGTGCGTGTGTGCATGTGTGCATGTACATGTGGTGGTCAGAGGAAGACTCAAGTTGGTTCCCACGTGCTCTCTACTATTTGTTTGAGAGTCTCTCGTTGTTTTTTGAACCTCACCAAGCAGGCCATGTCTGACCTGTCTGACCTGAATTACATGCATGTGCACCGCCATGCCCTGCTTTTTAAGAAGGTTCTGGGGGTGAAACTAAGGCCCTCATGCTTATAAAACAAGTACTTTTCTGACTTGGCCATCTTTTCAGCGTCCATCCTTCAGATTCTTATTAAGTAGCTGCTGTCTACATCGGGGTTTAGGATGGGCTGGGGGAGGCGGAGGAGACCCAGCAGGCCTTGTCTCTAGGGTTCTGGGACTGTTTGAGTGAGGGTGAGTTGGTGGCTGGTAGGTGAGGTCTGAGGAGAGAATAGAGGGTACAGGGGACTAGAGAAGGCTTTGGAGAAGAGATGCTTTCTGTGGACTCAGTGGGGTATCTTCACTCCCCAATGGGAGAGCTGTGGGCAGACCGCTTCCCATCTCAGGATCCTCCTCATGCACTATGCGTTTATGGACCAGATGCTGACATCACTGTTCCTCCTTACCCAAGTCAGGGTTCATGGAAGCTAAACCTATAAGTCTCTCCAGCAACTGTGGTTCTCATCCAAAATTTCTCTTTGTATTAGAAAACTAATGACAACCCCAAGGAGGCTGTGTATACCCCCCTCACTCTGGGACAGGGCACAGCTCTTTGCTTTCTTATGTATGTATGTATGTATGTATGTATGTATGTATGTATGTATGTATGTATCTATCTATCTATCTATCTATCTATCTATCTATCATCTATCTATCTATCTGTTTATATATTTTGAGACAGGGTTTCTCTGTGTAGCCCTGGCTGTCCTGGAACTCATCCTATAGACCAGGCTGGCCTCAAACACACAGAGACCCACTTGTCTCAGCCTCCCTAGAGGATTAAAGGCCTGCCTCAGCACCACCTGGCTTTATCTTTGACTTTCTAGGTTGCTCACACAGTGTTTTCTGTGTAGATGTTGGATATATACGGACATATTTTAGTAAGTGTTTGTTGTGGTTTGGGTCTCAAATGTCCCTCACAGTCATAGTTGTTGCATAACCCATGTGTCTATTAGGAAGTGATAGACCCCTTAAGAGGTCTCATGGGGGTCAGAGGGCACCAAACAGCCCTCCTCCTTCCTTCTAAATTGATTATCTCAGAGATTTTGTCGTGGCAGAAAGCTGCCTAATCCACTATTGACGTTGTGGCTGGGGAAGAGATTTTGGTGGTGATACCAAAAACATTAAAATAATTCCCTAGCTGTGTGTCTTGGGGAAAGACATACTCTTTCTGGGCCTTAGCTTTCTCCTGTACAGAACAGGATGATAGTTTCCTCTGGTACCCACCCTGGGCTTGTATCTCATGCTGCCAATGTGGAGAGCTGATAAAAAAGAACTGGAATGTGAAGATGGTTACCCAGAAACTACTGGTAAAATTACAGAAAGAACACCCTGCTTTTTAGGCACCTGTTTGTCTGAGGCAGATGTGACAGTTTGGGACATTGTGGAGTGTAAACAGGTCACAGCATTTCCTTTCCTGGCACTTGTGTCTAGATATTATCACAGCGTTTTTTGTTGTGTTTGATTTTCTGACCTCTCCCTTCAGACCACCTCCTTTGCATGCAGAGGGTCACCAGCAGACATTAAGCAAAGGAGAAGCCAGGGCTTGACCTAACTTAAACTAGAACCTGTGCACCTTGGGGGAAGCCTCTCAACTGCGGCCACTGCTACTGCCTTGACCTCCTCTTTCCCACATCCACCCTAAGTCCCTCGGGGTAAATAGCAAAGCCTCAGCCAGAGGACGTAGATCTGGCCTGTGAATTGAGAGGATTCTGCCCATGCCACTCTCCACTACGTCTCTTGTCTCTAGGCTGGATTGCTTCAGGTTTATCTTCTTGTCAAGTTAATGTTTTAGCAGTGGTGATAAGGTGCATGGCCTTGGAGCACACTTGGCCTGAACTTGACCCTTGCTCTGCTTCTTTCTAGCTGCATGATTACTACCAATTGCTCAGCTTTCCAAAGTCTTGCTTTCCTCACCTGAAAAAGATGTCAACTCTGGTGCAAAATGGGATGGGGAAGTACAACATCATCTGGGTGGCCTTTGTGGTGGTTCTGCCCTGTTGAGTGTCTTGAGAAGTATTCCTTATGCTTTCATGGTTGGAAATCACAGTGTTGATATGCCCTGGCCAGAGCATGTGACCACATGGAGCCAATCAGAGTGACCTTGGAAACTTTGTACTGTAGCTAGGGGGAAAAAAAAGGTTGTCTCCTGTCTGTTGTAAGCTTTACATTGACAGAGATCCAGTTTTGGGCTGTGGGGGCAGCTGGATCAGTAGGAGAAATTACAGATGTCGGGAGGGTGACACTGATAGCATGTCATACAGGGCGGGGTCAATTATCTCAGTCTAGAAGATTTCTTGTTTTTCCTGTTTGAATGAACATGCATGTTATTTCCCTTTTCCATCAAGCTGACTCGGGTTGGGTTTCTATTATATGTAACTAAAAGATTCCAAATAATAATCCTTAAGATACAAGGGGCCCAACACAGAGTATCTTCCACTATCACTCTCTGCTTTGCTTCCTGAGACAAGGTCTCCCACTGGTTGGCTAGAATGTCTGGCCAATGAACTCTGGAGATCTATCTGCCCCCAGCCTCCCCCCTCCTCCAGCACTAGGGTTTTAGGCATGACCACACAGCTAACTAACACATCTACTTAGCACAGCATTTGAAGCAAGGGAGACTCTCAGGCATCCTGGGTGAAGTTTTGAAGCTGGTGAGGAACTTGAAACTTGGGTCTGCGCGGTGATGATGTAAAACAGGACCATGGACAGCAGCACACCAGCATGCAAATACCTGCCACAGGACAGAGACACAATCAAGCTGCAGCCGGCTTCTCCGTGTCGAGGCCTGATAATGAACAAGTAATTTATGTCTAGGAGTCAGTGGAGCCTGTCGCAGGCCAGGGCTGAAGTGTTACTACGAGAGATTCCTAGGAAGGTCATTGCCCTGCTGTTGTCACAGTTAAGGATTGTCTGTAGATGGCCTTGGAGGTGCTCCCCTTGTTCTTATGGCATCCTTTGGAGCCAATATCCCAGGACCTTTCCAAGTTTGACATCAGCTGGGGCAGGGGTGAGGAGGGGTGACTCAGGGTGGACCGGAGCCTGAGCAGCCCTGGGGGCTTGTGAGTGGGAAGGTAGGATTTTGGCACCCTTTCTTGGTCAGATAGTAAAGCCAGACAAAACAAGAAAAAATGTTTTTAAAAACCTTTCTGCCTGAATTAATTTGAATCAGATGGTCAATGTGACAGGGGCAATGTTCTGGGGGGAAAACAACAACAGAGAATCTCCTTCGAGAGCATGAAATGAAGCGAGCGTGACACTGGTGAGCAGGCCTGTCACTCAGTCCTTTCCTGTGGGTACCAGTTTCCCCATCTGTTAATGGCTAGACAGTCTTCACTGTTCTCAGTCACAGCCAGAGCATACCTTAATGCTCCCATTTCATGGATGGGGAAACTGAGGCTTAGAGTTTTGAAGCATCTGTTCCAGAAATGACCCTTTGGATTCCTAGCTCAGTGCTCTGTCCATTGCCTGCATCGGCTGCTGTTTCTAGACACAAAAGGACAGCTTCCCAGCACAGAAATCTCTGGGACCCTCCCCAGGGTGGCTTTGATTCTGTCTGTCCCATCATTATTTCAGAGTAAGGGCCCCCAGGAAGTTTCTAGGCCTACTTCTGCTGGAGAGGAGTAGAGTCAGGGTGCTCTGGAGACAGGGATGGCCTTTGAAGGAGGCTGGACATTGATGTGGGTACTGCCTCAGATCAGCAGGGCCATTTTCCAGTGGAGGGTCTGAGAGTGGGTACCACATGTGTGTCTGTGCTACAGGACCCTTAGCAACGGCGTCCTACCTTCTCCTGCAGAGTCTGCCGTGCTTCTTATGAGATGTGAGCTGTTAGGTGATGATGAGTGGTGGCAAGATGGTGCTATGCAGGGGGTGAGCAGGTCTACAGAGGCCTTCTGAGATATTCCCTCCTGGAGAAATAGTTCTGGCGGCTAACACTGAACAGGCAGGCTGGCTTCTTCTCTGATGTCAGACGCTGAAGATTCCAGGGAAGTCCAATTTCACAAGAAAAACACACCAGGAAGTTAGGACCACCCTCCCTTGCAAGGAGCATGTAGAAGTCCGGGACTCCACAGGTCAGGGGAGGCACACCCATTTGGAGGCTGCTTTCTCTAGGAACCAGGAACCAGGCTTTCCTCCTAATATACACTTGTGCCTGATTCAGAAAACCAGTCCAGTCATTTCTGGAGGAAGTCACGATTATTCAGAGACTCTTCATTGCTGCAATCCAAGCTCTGTTACACTCAGGATTACTTATCTGCCACAGTTTTTCTGTGTTCCACTCTCTCAACTGACTCGAGAAAAATATAGTGACTGCTTTTCCATTTGTGGTCCTGGACCCCTGCTCATGTGACCTTTACTCCAACATCAGAGGTGTGTGTCTTTGTCTTGGCTAGTGACTTCATGAGACCACATGGTCATGGCCAGATGGCTCTAGTTTAAGGATACTCAGACACACTGGGCTCCCTCTCAAAACCCAGTTCTGGAAGAGAAAATCTACCATGTGTAGCCATATCTGTCTCTGGTCTCAGATGATAGCCTGACCACAATGTTCTCACTGGCCTGTGATTTTCCCCTGTAGCCAAGATCCAGTGTCCCATTTGGAAGCCATAATTCTCTGAGTGTCTTCCCTAGTGGTTCTGGGGCTGAAGGGAATTTCTCAGCCAGCCTAGGTGAATCAGTGAGATCCATATTTAGTGAAAGTCCCTGGCTCAAAAAATAATATGGACACTATTAAGAAGGACATCTGCTGTAACCCTCTAACAGCCTCCTCACTCATGCACACACATTGCACACACTCACACAAACACACATACACATATATCCCTGACAAAAATATACTGTTGCTTGTGTGCAATTCAAATGGACCATGGTACTTCTGTTTGCTGAGTCTGGCAGTCCTAGACTCAAGGAATGCAGTAGTGCTGCGGCATCAGAGGTGTCATTACCATTTTTTGGGCCATTGCTTCATGAGCAAAGACAGATTGAAGTGTGTGAATCCCCACTGCACCTAAATGCAGATAAACATGACAAATGGTAATGGTTCAGAGGAGCTGGTGGCAGCCTTTCCGGGAGCAGGTGAATGACGATGCTGCAAAAGAGCGTTTGGATACCAGAGCCCAGGCCCCACCAGCATCCTCAGGTACAGGTCCACAAGAGGACATTCTCTTCTCAAGAAACACAGCTCAGACTTGAAGAGACAAAGCTGGAAGTAATACCTGAGTCCCCAAGGTAGGTCACACAATCTGTTTTCATGCTGAGAGACAAGTTTCAACCACCAATGAATAAAGCTGGACTTAGACTAACTAGGAGTCCAGCTTCTGTTAGGAACCCTGTTTCTATGGTGATGGGAACTCTGTAGGCCCTGATGGAAAGAAAGATGGAAGGCCCTTAAACATTTTCTTCCTGGTCAAAATGGCCTCTGGTCCACAGAAGTAGGGGTGAATGATGCTCTTATTCATTGGAATCAGGGAGTGATTAAAAATCAGAGCTCTCCTCCCCAATCTCCAGCCTCCACATCTTCTTTCCTTTGCTTGGCACTGACTATGAGGGAAGCATTTGGGTATGCTATCTTGGATGGTTTTATTTATTGTTTAGTGTTGTTTTTCTTCCTTGGATGATTTTATTTATTTATTTTTCATTTATTATTATTATTTTTGCAGTTCTAGATATGTAGCCTAAGATTTTACACATACTGGGCAAGTCTTCTACCTCTGAGCCCCATCCCTGGCCTTCTTGGTGGTTCTGTAACACTTGTTTGGTGTTATGCCATCTTATGGAGAGAAAACTAAAGTTCAGAAAGGTGAAATAACAATGTCTAGGTGAAATAACACATGCACATGCACATACACATGTATGCACACATACATTCATACATACATGCATACATACACACACACACACACACACACACACACACACACACACAGAATGTATCATATAGTTCAAAATCAGCAAAGCCATGACTGGAATTTATGTCTGTTAACTTCAAAATCTTACTTCTAGGGGCTGGAGAGAAAGCTCAGCTGTTGAGAACAGTGGTTGCACTTTGAGAGGACCAGGGTTCAGTTTACAGCAACCAGGCAATGGCTCACAATGGCTTGTTAATGCCAGCTCCAGGAGATCCAGTGCCCTTTTTGTGACCTCTGAAGGTACCAGGCACACATGTGGTGCACATTCATTAACACAAGAAAAACACCTATGTACATAAGGTTTTAAAAAGTAAGAAGAAAAAACCTGTGCTGTGCTGGAAATGGCTTGCTGGGAGTAGCTGTGATGCCCTTTGACCTAACTTCAAGGGTCCAGACTCCTGAGCCGAGACATATCTCCTAGCCCAGTCACTCCCATCATGACACTTGGGGCTCTTGATCATTTACCCACTGAGGCACTTGCTCTGTGGGACCTCAGGCTTGTCCTTGGCTTCCTTTCCCTCATTGCTTTCATCATGACAGTTTATGGACCTACCAGAATTTGTAACACTAAGTGCAAGACTTTTGGAATATGGGCTGAGAAAGAATTCAATCCATTCCTTCTTCCTCTGTGATGCCCCGAATGTATATGTGGAAGGGAGATACTTCCAAAGGTGTGTATACTGAGATCTGCCCAGGCAAGAAGAGGCAAATATTCTGCTGCAGAATATTTGTTTAACCATGCAAAGATGTGCTGCATTTGTTTAATTATGTAAAGCTGTGTTGCTGTTTGGCCTTGCCTGCCTAAGGTACCTGATTGGCCTAATAAAAAGCTGAACAGCCAATGGCGAGGGAGAATGTGGAGGCGGGACTTCTGGGCAGGGAGAGTGAGGAGGGGGGGAATTTAGGATCAAGAAGAGGAGAAAGAAAAAGAGACCCCAGGGAGACCCCAGGCCAGCCAGACACAGGGGAATCGGGAAGTCGGACGTACAGGATGAAAGAAAGGTAAAACGCCCTGCGGCAAAACATAGATGAATAGAGACAGGCCTAAGAGAGCTGGTGGAACAAGACTAAGCTAACCCTGAGCATTCGTGATTAATAACGAGTCTCTGTGTCTTTATTTGGGAGCTGAATGGTCGACCAAAGTAAACTCCAACTACATCCCAGTATGAGTATCCACCAGTCTATGGAATTGCTTCATCTCTGGTGCCACAAGAGAGTGATGTTAGGTTGGGTGCAGTGGCACATGCCTTTAATTCAGGAACCAGGAAAGGAAGAGGCAGGCCAGCCTCTGAGCTGGAGGCCAGTTTGATCTACATAGTAAGTTCTAGGCTAGCCAGAGCTACACAGTGAGAGCTTGTCTCAGAGTGTGTGGGGTATTATATTCAGTCATGCTTATGAATGCTAGTTGCTGTGACAAGCTTTCAAGTGTGTGACAGCTTGAACATGAAGTTTATGTATATCTCACCTGTGAATCATGACAGATGTTCTGATAGGTAGGAGTCTGTCTGCTGGATAAAGATGGGCTAACCAGAGGCTGGAGATGGCCCAGTGAGTAAGTGTTTGCCAGGCAAGACCGATACACCTGAGTTTAGATCCCTTCTTCTAGCATTCATGCAAAAACCCATACACTGATGATTTTAGTGCAGGTGTGGCAGAGACAGGAGGATACTGGGATTTGCTGGCTAGCTAGTCTATCCAACTGACGAGCCCCTGTCTCAAAAAAAAAAAAAAATGGAGAAGTGATTGTCATGTCCAGCCAACCTGTTAAACAATACCTGAATAGTAGAATGAAGATCGAGAAAAAGAGACAATAGACAAAGACAGACAGAGACAGAATATAGGCTCAGGAGGGCTCTTGGTCAATACTGCAGCAGTCCAGATTTATTTCTTCAGCCTTTATATACACCAGGGTTCAAGAAACAAACATGAATACCTCCTTAATTCTCAAAACATCTAACCACACCTTTTGCCAAACATCCTGTTATTTGGCCTTGAGAAGCAAAACAAACTTGATCTTTCTGACCCTGAGTCAAGATGTGTGGAGTCAAACCACACAATGGAGTTACTGTGGGCTCCCACAAGTGATTGAGAAATATACTTAATATTGACTTCTACACCCATCCAATGCACATTCACCTCCATACACATAGATAGGTATTCATAGACATAGGATAGTTAATTGCACCGAATTTTTGATAAATAAGGTTTCAATTTAAAAGTCTAAGTCATTTTCCAAAAAACAACCCAGTAATCTTGAGGACCCAGAACTTCTTCAGAAAGGTCATTTGGGGCCACTCTGTCCCAAATATGAGGACACAATAGCTGAAGATATACTTACTACTTATCTGAAATTAAAATTTAATAGAACATTCTTTTTTGAGTTTTGCTAATTCTGGCTGCCCCAGATATATGGGACTCCAGTGCTGACTCAAGGTCCAGGATCCCTCTTACATTCCAATTCTGCCTCCTTCATCTGTGATGACTAATGTTTTAAGTTTGAATCCATGCTTAAGAGATCTATATAAGACAAAACACCCCTAAAATGTCAACACTGCTTGCCCAGGGACAGATAATTATCTAGAATGCTGGGAACTGTTGTTTATGTAAGATAACACACATCAGGTTTTTGATTCTGTAAACAAGCCTGGTTGCTCCAACTGCCAGAATGTGCTCCATCACACACAGGTAGGAGGTACATCAGTATGTGTGCTTGTACCTGATTGCATAAAGGTGGGAAGTTTGTAACCTTGTGAGTTTTACCTTTGTAATCCCTTAGTTAATGTAATATGGGACCATGATCTGAGAATCCCCAGCTTTGGATATGGACGTGGCCAGCATGGTCCTGGTCAGTATTTAATAAAGCATCTTATTTATTAAAATTTGTTCATGGTAGACTCTTGTATGTTAGGCCCACAGGCCCCCAGCCATGGCAGTGCTGCTGGCATGCCTAGACAGAAGGATTCAGGCCTAGTAAACAGGATGTTATCAGGTAAACAAACCTAAATGCAAGTTTAAATCAGTAGTTAGGAAGGACTCCCAGGGGAGGTGGTATTTGAACAAAACTGTTTTTGGAAAGGAAATTGTCTGGCTGAAGGAAGTCTGTTTACTAGGATGATGAATCTCCTAAGGCAGTGTCTATTCACCAGGAACCTCTGTTTGGCTCCAAAGGTCAACTACTACAGGCAAGGGTCAATCTGGTCAATCTGGACAGATCTGGAGGCCTGTCTCACCGATGACCTCACCGTGCTGCCATATAAAACCCTCTTCCTCTTTGGCTCTTTGTTCCTCTCTGTCCCTCAGAGGCTGCTCCACCCCTGGATCATCTCTGCCTCCCCGACTGCACCCCGACCTACACCGTGTCTCAGGCCACAACGCTCACTCATTCCCATCAAACAGATGCGAGACTGCAGGTTAAATCTTTTCTTCCTTCATTGAAAAAAAAAGTTATGCACTGTATCTTTTTTTTTTTTTTTTTTTTTTTAAACTTTATTTATTTACTTATTTATTTGCCTTGATGTTTGCCTGGAACTGGAACTACAGACAGTTGTTAGCTGCCATGTGGGTGCTGGGAATCAAACCTGGGTCCTCTGGAAGAGCAGACGGTGCTCTTAACCGCTGAGCCATCTCTCCAGCCCCTATGCACTGTATCTTGATCATGATTTCTTTTCCCAACTCTTCCTAGATCATCCTCATCACCACATCCACCTAACTCCATGCCCTTTCTTTTTCTCTCTTTAGAAAACAGACAGGTGAAGAAACCAACCAAATAATAATAATAATAATAATAATAATAATCTGAAGAGAAACACACAGAAAACAAATCCATAAAAACCACAATATACAAGCAAAATACCAATAAGATGAAAAATAAAGCAATATGAAGACAAAACATCTACAAAATACCATTGAATTTGTAGAAATAAAACAAAATTTAATGTTATATTATAGCATTTTTACAAACTCAATATGCCATAAAAATGAATTTTAGGATGCTGTATCACAAAATGTGGACTGTCTTGTACATTAGGAACTATATTTGTATTCATATAAAGAAACAGCATAACTTTTATGAATACAATGATTTTAAAAAGAGGCTTAGAGACCTATAGGGTAGCTAGAGCCCTGATCCAGGGGGAAGGGCCTAACTTTGAACTTGGTCAAGCTCACCTGTTGAAATCCTAACCCTCAAGGCTGTGTTAGGAGGTGGAACACAGTGGCTTGGTCAAGGCAGGTAGAAGCCCCACAGATGACTCGGTGTCCCCTGTGGTATCTATATGATCTGGGCTGGTCTCCCATGATGGGAAGGCTGGTCTAGAGTACAGCAACACTAAGGGTGGTGGACTCTTTAAGGAATGGGCCCGGTGGAAGTGGTCATGTCCCTGAGGTGCTGGGATGTGACTAGGGACGTTCTCATGGAGTCCAGTTAGTCCCCTCAGTTGGATTATGATAAGAGAACAATGCCAGCCTCAGTCTAGTCTCTGTTTTTCTATATCCTATGTTATCTCTTTCACAAATGCTCCAGCCACGATGTTATCCACATGATGTGATGCAACCCCAGGGCCTTTGACAGAACTGTATTATACTGTTTGGGATTTCAGCTCCCTGAACTGTATGCTAAGTCAACAAATTTTCTTTATAAATAAACCAGTTTCAAGTATTTTGTGACAATGTGAAATTTTCTAATATAACCCCCTGAAAGAGATGCCAGAGAGCTCCTGTATCTTCCACCAAAATGAGGACACAGCAAGAGGACATTTGTCTATAGACCAGGGAGTGGCGCCTCATCAGACATAGTAAAACATGGGACCCGCAGCTCCTGGGAACACCAAAGTGGAAAGAAAAGCCATCTCCACAGGGAAATAGGCTGGCTGTGGATCATGCAGGGCTCAAGTATGTCATGGCACTATGCAGTAGGGTGTCACTTAGGGGTGAGCACAGGACAGTGGGTCATTCTCCTATGAAGAGGAGGAGGTGGATTAGTAGTTAGTAATGCTCACTGGAAAAACAAGAGTTTTCTGGAGGTAACTGAGGGAGAAGCAGCTGCCAGTCAGAACTGTCACTTTGTTAGAGGAGGCCTAACACACGAGGAGCTGTCAGTTATCAGTAATCCTGGGGGGGGGGGTTGTCCCAAACCCACACTTGCTGCTGCTATTTTTTTTTTTCAAATAACCCCCTGAGCTGCATTTGATTGTCCTCACCTCACCCCATTTGACTGGAGACAGGGTGTTGCTGTATTGTTTAGGCTGGCTTTGAGCTCACTCTGTGACTAGAACTGTTCTGGAGTTCCTGAGCCCCCAGCTCAGCCTCCTGGGCACTGGGATTACCTAGGGCTATTTGCTTATTTTCTGCACAGCTATGTCCTGATTCCCATTTAGCTGATTCCCCAATGTGCTAGCTACATCCTCCTGTTGAGGGTCTGTGTCCTCTAGTGGAAAATAGCTGTACTTAATTCAAACCCAACCTCTCTGCTTCTCCCACCCCAGCCTCCCTCATCCCTGTGACTGCAGAGAGATTGTCTTTGGGTCTCCGAATCATTAATTTTGGTTGTGTAGCTCCTGCCCGGCAGAGCTTTTTCTGCTCTGAAAAACTCCGATTATAAATAGTTCAATAATACATGTCCTCCTGAGTTTAAGACTCTGGCTTATGTAATTGGAAATCTGGATGGGAAGCAAGTTAAAGTTGATGCCATAAAGACAGTAAAATAATTAATCACTTTGCTCTATTTAATAGATTCAAGGGCACAAGAATGGCTCTGTGGCCAGAGCCAGTCATCAGGAATGGCACTTGCTGTCACCATGATCTTGGCAGGCCCTAGGGACACAGGCCCCAGAAATTATCAGTGGGGGTGGGGGCCTGAGGATTGGGCCTGGCTAAGACACTCATCCCCTGTACCTCATCCAAGCCTGCTTGTCAAGGCACAAGTGACAGGAATCTTGTGTGTCCTCCAACAAACAAGAGACTGGTCTGGCCACTCAGCTGACTCCCAGGTCCACCCCTCTTCAGCCCACAAAGGGCTTTGGCTTCTGCTGTCCTGTTGCACCCTCACCTTGTGAAGTGGGTGGACAGCTATGCCCTTCTTCCCTAGGTGTCCCAAGGAAAACTTGAAGATTCAGCTGGTTTCAGGAGAACGGCCATCTCTCACGTACCTTTCTCAAAGGCACCGGGGTAGGGGGTAGGGCTTGCCATCCCTCCTGTTTACTCTGCAGCCTGTGTTCTCTTTCTCAGCCGAGTGGCAGGGATAGGAGGCGAAGGGTGGCCGAGGAAGCTGATCCAAGGCTCGGGTCCTACAGTCAGTTAAGGAACCCACTGTCTGCACCAGGATGCTTCAGATGCCTCTCCGACTCCTCTCAACATGGCGTAGGTAGCATTTGTATTTTAATATCATGAAGGCAGCTTCTGTCCCAGGACCTTGCACTGTTAGTTTGAGTCTGTCCAAGGTGATTTCTGAAGGGAGCAAGTGTCTCAAGGCATGGATAGCCATGTGGTGTGGTAGCTCTGAAATCAGCTTAACTCACTTTTCGGCCTCATTACCACCACTCAGAAACTTTGTGATCTTGGGGGCAGAAATGATTCTTCTCTGAGCTTCAGTTTTCCTGCCTGTAAGGTAGGTGTGGTAGGGATGCTGTTCTTACAGCCTGGAAGCCCAATGGCCATTATCTGGAAAGCATGTGTCTGCTTGATGGTTGGAGGTCACAGGTTGCAAAGGGCTGCTGTTGACCTGTTGAATTCTGACAGGCAGACAGGGACCAGGGCTTCTGAGGTGGGAAAATGCTTCAGGCTATGCCTTTCTTGCCTCTGTTTCTCAGAGGAGGACTCTATCTTGGAGTGGGGAACTGATGAAGATGGGCTCTATTCCCTCCTCCATCTGAAATAAAGTATGATAGGGTCCCCACTTGGCCTCATGTTTACCTCACCACCTTTCCTCAGAAATGCTGTCAGGCCAAGCAGCCCTGTGCTCCCATTTCACTGAAGAGAGAATGGGATGTGCAAGGGATAATGGGACTCTTTAAATCTTCCCTTGCAGGTTGAAGGGACTCTCGGGCTCTTCTGTAGGGATCCCAGAGTAATTTGAAGTCAGTCACCTTGTGGCTGGCTGGAGGCAGGCGGGCACGTGAGCACTTGTCTCCAGTGAGGGATGCGCTGGTCAGGGGAGGAGGCTTTGTTCAAGGTGACTATTAGTTCTGTTCTTCCTGTGCTGGTGAATGGGCCATTCATCTTGGGGGGGGGGCAGGTCTCACCTTGTGGGTTTGAGCTTTGTGGACACCCAGCTCACCATGCTAAGGACAGCAGCTAGATACTCAGGGGCTGCTGGGTAATCTTGAGGATGTACCTTTCCCAGTGGGGGCAAATAGGAGAAAAGGAACTGAGAGTAATCACTAGGAGACAAGGAGTGTGGGGGAGTGGTATTATGGGATGTTTCTATGGTGTGTGTGTGTGTCTGTAGTATGGGTTAAACATATATGTATGGTATGTGTGTATGTGGTGTGTGTGTATGTGTGGTGTATAAGGGGTATATGTTTGGGCCATGTGTGTAGCATGTTTTTATAGTGTGGGAGTGAAGCGTTATGGAGGAGGCATCGGGTTGGTTACTTAAGCTACAAAGGGCAGAGAGGACACTCCATAGAAGAATGGCAGGCGCTAGATGAATATACAGATTGGTAGGAGTATTGAAGGGCCAAGCTATTATCATGACAAGTAAGACTCAGGGTGACTGGTCAGAGCAAGGTGGTGGAGACCTGGTCACCAAGCTCTGTTCTGAGAGGACCCCGAAGCCACTATCAGTCTGCAGGCAGCAGAGCACTGTGCTTGGGAACACGCTTCTTGAAGGCAAATGTGGTGGTGATGGGAGAAGACGGCTTTAGAGGACCAAGGATGAGCCGGAAGCCGGGAAGCCAAGAGCGATGAGATGCGGTAGTGCACCCCGGATGAGAGGGAGGGGCTCCAGGGGGAGACACAGAGCTAACGTCAGGAGCCTGGTGGGACTGAGCTGGGGACTCTGGCTTCTGGTCAGGAAAACAGAATGGGGCTGGAGAGGTGGCTCAGGTGAAGAAGATCACTAGTTGCTCTTGCAGAGGACCCTGACTTGGTTCCCAGCACCTACATGGTGGTTCCTAACGAGGGGATTCAACACTCTCTTCTGAACTCTGAGGGTACCAGGTGCACGCACATACATGCAGGCAAACACTCATACACATAAAAGAAAACAAATAAGTCAAAAACAGAAATGGAGATGCCACTGCCCAGGAAGGGGAAGAGTCAGTTGAGGGAGAACGTGCCAGGAGAGTCTGAGCAAACACAGCCTCCCCAGGGGCTCAGCTTTCCTTCCTTAATGAGGCCACACTTGTGAGAAATGGTCACACTCACATTTGCTTTTTACAAGACTAGCATGGAGGATAGCAGGGATTCATGTCAAGCAGCTACAGTAGTGCTGTGCCCACAGGAGGTGGTCACTAAATATTTGTCAGGGCATAAATAAATAGCTCACACTGTGCTGGTGAGAGACTTCGGGACAGTGATCCAGCTGGACTAGAGGGTGAGCAAGAACCCTCTGTTCTTGGAGGTCAGCAACAGGGGCCTAAAGGAGCATGAGACGGTCTGAAGAGAGAATGGGTAGAGGGCAGTGGTCCACTCTTTGTACCTTGGGTGGTCAGCGCCTGGCAGAAGATGATGGGTATTTCTTCATGAATGATGAATCTGTGCTTCTGCCTGAGGGAACCTTTCTCTGCATAAGCAGCAATAACAGGAAGGTAGTGGGTCAATGAACTAGATTTGAGAACGTGACCTCAACTTCAGGGCAGCTGTGTGTAACCCCTCTTGGGATCTGTGGAGGAAGAAGGTAGAAAGACAGACAGGGGGCTTGCTTGGGTAGAGCCTCCAGAATCCCAGAGGCAGAGAAGTGGGGCTTTATTATGCTGGAGAATGACCAATGAGAAGTCTCATTGTGGGAAAGCCTGCTTCAGAACTGGGCCATAGTGCTGCCCTTAACTGATGGACCCCTGGCCACCTCCATGGGAGGAACCTGGCTCTGTCCACTAGGCACTCCAGGGTAGGTGACTGAGCTCCACCCACAGTGCTACCCTGGGCTCTCATCAGCCGCCCATCAGAGGCTTCCTGAGTGTCAGCCAGTGTTCCCCTCTTTAGAGGATCTAGATGCTTTTGGCCTCTTTTTACTTATGCTAAACCCTTCAAGGGCTAGTTTGTAGGTCTGGCTTAACTTAACTTTGAAGGCTAATTTAGTGGGTATGGGCACATCCTGTCCTGGTCATTATTCAAGGGTTTCTATCACAGCTTCGGAGCCATTATCACAGGGCTCACAGTCCCTGGCTGAAAGCAGAAAGTAAACACGCTCTCCAGTTTGCTCTATGAATTTATGCACCATGATAGGAAACATGCCCAGAAATAAAATAATAGCATCATCATTTAGAGACAGCTACTGGGAAAGTGACATTCTTTTAGCAGGGCCTAGGAGAAGGACGCCATTCACCAAGCAGAGGGAAGTTGGAAGGGGGCTTGTCCCTAGGCAGAGGGAACAGCATAGAGCAAGGTCAGATGCTGACAGGAGCCTGCCCCATGCTGGGCTGAGCAGCCAGCCTGGAGTGAGCTTAGAGGGGCAGGCCACTCACTCCTGACTGTAGTCAGGGTTGAGACTTTTTTCCCCTCAGGACCTGGGGGAGATGTGCAGTGTGATTTTCAAACAACCTTTCTGATTTTGTGTGAACAAGATGAGGATAAGCAAGGGGGTTTTATTGTGGTGGCCTGCCTTCCTCCTCAGATGATTGATGGGAACTGGAGAGGTAATAGCGCCCATCTGCAACATCATTGAGGGAGATGCTGAGGAGGTCTGTCCTCTCCAGATGGACCACAAAGCCGCACAGGTTTGCTTAGCCCAGGCACCTCACTGTAGTTTTTACATTTGGCAAAGCCTAATTTTTCCTTCCTTCCTTCTTTCTTTTTTCTTTCTCTCTCCCCCCCCCCATTGTTTTGTTGGGTTTTTTTACTCCCCCCCCCCACCCCGTGGATCTTGCTATGTATGGAACTGCCAAGCTACCTGCCTCAGCCTCTCTCTTTTTTTAAAAAAAATTAAATTATTATGTGTATAGTGTTCCTCCTGCAGACTAGAAGACAGCACCAGATCTCATTATAGATGGTTGTGGTTTCTGGGAGTTGAACTCAGGGCCTCTAGAAGAGATGCCAATGCTCTTAACCTCTGAGCCATCTCTTCAGTCCCCAATTTTTCTTACTTATCACAATCCCACCATTCAGTTTTCCTGGGCTGGAATCTTCTTGAGTCCTGGGCATTTGAGAGGCAGAACTCAAATCCCACTTCCTCCATCTACACCCTGCAAGCACTAGCCTTTGGTTGTGTCGTTCTGGCTTCTGTGAGGTCTTTACCTTAAAGAAACCTGTCCAGTGGGACTCAGGGTTGAAGCAGAGTTCAAACATCCCTAGCAAGGCAAAGGTGTCCTCTGTAAGGGCAGAGCTGGTGAGAGGCTGATCTTTTTAGATTGTAAAGGCCATGTGAGCCAGGGCTGGTGAGTGCCTACTCATCTCAGCCCAGGGACATTTCCTCCAGAAGAATTTGTCGTGTGAATGATATGTTTATTAAGCTTTCTCAAGCCCAAGGTGCAAGCGCCCTGAGGAACACCATAGAAACTAAGCAACCCTCCCACTGAAACAGAACCAGTGTCAACTTCTCAGGAGATACACAAGTCAACACGCACTTGGAAAGCAATGAAAGAGACGTCCTAATAGCAGAACACCAAACCGTGAAAAGACAATATGCTCATTTCAGAATCCAACGCTTGTGTGCTAACAGCCATCTCCCAGAACCACTTTGCAAAGTGACTCCTCAGGCTAGGTCCACCGCGCAGGGTCCATTGCTTTCTCTGTCACCTGTCCGGGCTCCCTTTCCTGCCTGGAGAATTCTAGAGCTCAATTTTGCTTTTTTCCCCCTCTTCTTCAGAAAGTAACCACAGCGGTACCCCCTCATCAGCAGCAGTGTAGTGAAGGGCTCTGGGGGCCACCTCACCATTGACTTTGTAAATGACCAGCTCCGTGTAAATGACCATATTTTCTTCAGAGTTTATAGGATAATAGAACCATGCAGCCAGATTCAAATGAAAGGACAAATGTCATTGGCCAAAATGAACAATTATAGGAAACAAAGGGAAAATAACGATTAAAGATCTTTCATTACAGCCGGCTAATTATCATGAGTTCTGGACTTAACTGTTCAGGCATAGAATTAAAAACCTTAATTATATTGTCACCTTTGTCTCTCAGCTCCATTGCCACAAATGAATCCATTTACTGTAAGTGCTGCTGATGAGCAGAAATTGATGGCAGTCCCAGCGAGGTGGGAGAGGGGGCCCAGGAGTGTGGGGGAAGTATGTGCACCAGGCAGTGTGAGGCCTGCACAGCTGGACGGCATCTGCATTCCAGGACATTATAAATTAGGAACACTTTTAATGAGACAAATACAGGTTTGATGGATTTTATGATTTCTTCTCCCTTCAAACCACTAACAACGCTCCTCTCTCTCTCTCTCTCTCTCTCTCTCTCTCTCTCTCCCTCTGTTAGAGCAGGGCGCTTGTTAACTGATTGCGTTAACGGTCTTTGGAGACAGGCTGAATGTGTGAGGACGGACGGGGGACTACGGGGGACTTCCCTTGCGGGGCATCAGAGGGCTTTTTTCTCTAAAGAAGACAAGTCCCGTCTGCTGTTCCAAATGGGAGCCTTTTAAACCCCAGAACTGTGAACGGAGACTCGAGAGGGCTGAGACCAGGGCAAACCGGAACCAGGGCAAACCAGAAAAGAGGGCTCCAGGCTGGCTGGGAGATCAGCCTTCCAGGCCAGTCGGGGATGGAGGTTCCTGTGAGAGGCCAGCCAGTGCAGTAAGAGCCAAGTGTAGATACCAGAGAGATGGCCAACGACCAAGTGGTAGTGTCTTGGCTTCAGGGTGTGGTGAAATGTAGCTGGGAGCGAGGACTTGTAGAATTACAACCAATCCTGGAATTGTGATTCTGGTCCCAAACTCAGAAAACAAATTGTCTGGGTTTGGATCCAGCTTTCTTGTGATTCTGGGCAAATCATCGGACTTTCTTGTGCCTCATTTTCCTCACTTATAAAATGAATTGACAGTGCCTACTTCTTAGGAGACTTACAGGCTGCCAAGATGGCTCAGTGGGTAAGGAAGCTTGCAGCCATGCCTGATGATCTGAGTTCAGTTCCCAGCATAATATGGTTCAGAGGGAACCAGCTCCTGTGAGTAGTCCTTACACACACAGACATACACACACACACACACACAATTGTAATAAAAATAAAGTGCCTGTCATACCATAAGAACTATTACGTATTAAATATGCCTAGTAAAATATTGTCCTGGTTCATAAGTTATATTCTCACAGCATCCTTCAGTCTCTCTGGGCTTCAGTTTCTGCTATTTGTGGGAGAAGCCACACATAGACTTCAAAAGTTTACAACAGCATTCAATTTGGAAAGCCTGGGTTTGCTTTTGCTATGGATTGCTGCTCTGCATGCTCTGGGTTTGTGGTGAGCCAGCTTAGATATCAGTGTTTCAGAGAGACGAGGTGGGGATGCGATCCTGGGGAAAGTTAACATGAACCAGGTGGAAAGCCATCTGCTAACACACTCGGTGGCTGTGGCTGTTCTAGGTGGAGGCTGTTTCCTGGGGCGAGCGCTATGCTGGGTCCAAGGCAGGAGTGCAAGTGATGACCTCCACTGGAAATGAGTGAGTCTCCACCCCTCCCTGTTCATCCGGGGATGGCAGGGATAGCGTGCAGGCCAACCCTGGTGTCAATGGAGCATCTCCTGTCTTTGGGAGAGTGGGAGCCTGTGTTACCATGGTGATATGGAGGAGTTAATGGGATGGAACTTCTCACAGTACTGGCTGAGGGATAGCACAGTGGCATTAAGACACTGGAAACAAAAGAGTGTCCTCGGTCACTGAGGGTCACCACCAAAGCTAGCCTGTGGGTACTGGGGCCCAAGAGTCTGCTGCTGGGGCTTTCCTCTTGCCATTGGGTGTCCCCTCAGCCTCCACATGCTTGGTTTCCCCTTCCTCTTCAGAGAAGAGTCCTCAGGAAGGATGAAGCTAAGATGGGGCAATGTCAAGTAGAGAAAAAGGGAGTGGAACTTGAAGATAGAAAACAAGGGTCAAGAGGACAGATGCCCACCCTGGGCGTGTGCAGAGTCCCTCTGGTCCCATCATGCTCCAGTGGAAAGGTACAGACGCTGGGTCTCCAGGGTAACCAGAGGCCTTCACATCTTTCATTGCTTCTGTTTCTTCAAAGTCCTTGGTAGCAAACAAAGCGGTACTTCTGGGTCCATTTTACTGCAAGCTGTAGCTCTGAGGTGATGAACTACTCTGGGTTGGTGTTAGATCCTTCCAGCCAGGAGACCCGCAAGGCTGAGGTGGACAGAGCTCATCAGCAGAGGCCTGGAATCCATCTTCAGTTCTGAAATGGGGGCCTCTGAGCGGCTCTCACTGGGCAGCTGCTCTATCAACAGGTGTAGCCTCTGCCTAGCACCCAGTCGCACAGAGCTGATGGGGTCCAGGGGAGAAAGAACAGACCTGCTATCACAAGAGAGTGGGCCTGCATTCTTCTTCCTCATGACTCCTCTTCCGACCTTGGGTTGGTGTCCTACCTCAGAGCCTCTGTTTTCCAGTCTAAAATGGGCCACACTTGACATGGTGTTACCTCACAGTTGGCAGTAAGTTAGATACTCTCTATTAATTTCATTTCTAGCATTGTGATAAAACATTGCAACCAAGAAAACATATAAAAGAAAAAGTTTAATTTGACTTCCAGAGGTTAGAATAGATGATGGCCGAGTAAGGAGGGTAACAGGCAGCTGGAGAACCAGCTGAGAGCGCCAATCAGAGAGAGAGAGAGAGAGAGAGAGAGAGAGAGAGAGAGAGAGAGAGAGAACTGGGAATGGCACAAGTCTCTCCAAACCTCAAAGCCAGCCCTCAGTGGCCTCTTCCTCCTCCAACAAGGCCACACCTCCTCCAACAAGGCCACACCCCCTCCAACAAGGCCACACCCCCTAATCCCTTTCAAACAGTTCCACCAACTGGGAACCAAGTGTTCACATGTATGGGAGCCAGTCTCATCCAAACCACTGCACGTATTAAGAACATGAAGAGTCAGGAGCTGGGGTGCTAGCTGGTATGATTGTTAACCTGCTTCTACTTGGAACTCTCAGCCAGGCCCGGAGGCCACATCTTCATCCACTCACGCTTTCTCTTGCTCCATACTTCACTGTTTTTCAAAGTCCCGAGACTGACATTCTTGAGACTTTGCTCTGGTTGGTTCTTCCATCTGTAAGCTCTTTCCCAGCAGGAACTGTGCCACCCCCCCACCCCCCCGCACTCCCCACCACAGGAGCACATGGGGACAATGATTAAGCGTTGGAAGGACTCAGCTCAGTAGGTACAGGCCACACTTCTGTCAATGCTGCACATATGTGGATACTGAGGGTTACTGCTCTCTGTGAGTGAGCAGAGGTCCCCATCTCTGGCCTCTAGTTAGTGAGTTCAATGTCACCTCCCTAACACTAATTTAATTTGGGTTCCACTCCCTAGGCTGGGTAGGTTGGTAAGAATGCACTCTTATGAATCAGGGTTCTTAACCAGTGAGCCATTGCTCCATCCTCATGAATCAGGATTCTTTAGCTGCTGATCATAAAAATAACTTCAACTGTTGGAGGAAATGAGAGACTTCTGATAGAAAGCTAGTTGTGCATAGAATCTGAGACGTGCTTGAGGAGCAGGGCTCAGCTAGATTTCCAGAAGTCATTCCTGCAACCGTACTGCAGAAAGAGGCTGCAAGGGGAGTCCTCAGCTTTATCACAGCAAGAACTGTGGAGGAATAAGGAAGCAGGCAGCCAGATGCACAGCAGCCAAGTAGAGCAGCCTTGGACAGTTCTTGGTCACGGTGGCAGGAGGCTGCCTGCTCACATCTTGAAGGGTCAGAAAGCAGAGAAAGCAGAATGCTGGTGCTTAGTGACTGTTTTTCCTTTGTCACTCATTCCACGACTCCAGCCCACAGGATGGGCCTGCCCATATTCAGGGTAGTTTATACTCACATAATCAATCCCCTCCAGAAAAGCCTTCACAGAAAATCCAATCACCTAGATATTTCTTCTCCAGTCAACTTGACAGTCAAAAATGACCAAAACAACCAGAGTGTGATTTTTTTTTCTTTTATCTCTCTGTGGGAAGCCCCTGGTCAGCTCATGGGATCAGTCAACCATTTAGTACACAGAAAGGGGTGGGTGTGAGGGCACATGGCCAGAACTTCTCATCCTAGCTGCATCCTGGAAAGTCCTGGGGTCACTGCTCAGCCTCATGGATAGGACCAAATGAGAAGCACAAATGCAAGTCCACCAGTAGCCAGGAAGTGGAGCTGTCCAGCCTGGGGTGGGCTTCCAGTTTCAGTCTTTTATTCATTTTACAGTACTTTAGGGATGCTCCGTTGTAGCTCAGGCTGGGACATGCTGGACCAGATGTTCTGCCATGATCTGATTGGTCAGGATGGAATAGTGTTGACCTTGTATTTTAACCAGAGAATATATTTGATTTCACCAACTCCTTGCAGAATAAAGCTTCTATGTGGTAAGGAAATGGGGCTTGGGGAGCCGAGGAGACCAGGAAGGCAGCCAGGAGCTAGAAAAGAATTCTAGATCCATTTCTATAACTGTGACTAAAAGAAACTCAGAGAAAAGGACTCCTTTGGCTTACTAATCCTGGTTAGAGGCCATCCTTTGGGGGAAACTGAGGCAGGAACTCGTAACATCTAGTCATGTCACATCCACAGTAAAAGGAATGAGAGAAAAAGATGCATTTATGGTCACGTATTTTTTTTCTACACGTACACAGTCTGGGATCCATCTCCAAGGAATAGCGTTATTTCCCACAGTCCAACCTGATCTAAACAATCCCCTCATGGAGGCTCTTTTTCCTCATGATTCTAGATTGTTCCAAGTTGAGGATTACAGCTAAAGACAAACTAACCAAGAAGATGATTTTTGTGGCCTTGCCTTGTAAAACCCCATTACGAGCAGTGGAGAGTCTTTGTGTTGGCCCAGTTTGCTCTTGGAGGAGGCAACAGTTTGGACTTCGGTGCGGGCCAGGCTTCAGGGACTTTCTCTCTCTGGTCCCATCAGTCTTTTATCCAGCAGCAAGAGGCCTCAGTGCTTTGTTTACTGAGACAAGGTCTTAAACTCCGTATTCCTACCTCTGCCTCCTTTGAGCTGAGATTACAACCAGGAACAGCACGTCTCTGCTCTTCTTCCCGGAGGGACTCCTCCTGCTCAGGCCCAGTTAAAGAGACCGAATGAAAAGGAGGGGTTCTGGCTTGGAGTAGAGGCTACTTACCCAAAGAACCCTGAACAGACTGTACATAGGCTAGGCCCTGTGATTGGCTGCCTGTGTCTTCCCAAGAGGATCTGACCTCTTGTCTGTGACCAAAATCCATTCATCACACTGAGCATCTTCTACATTGAAAGAGATGGGATTATGGATGGCACTGGGAGAAAAATGGACCGCAGTTTCTAAGTAAATGGATTTATCTATTCCCAGGCCCCAGGTCGGACCATGCTGGCTGGCAGAAGTCATTTATCTCTTTGAGAGATGATTTTAGAAATACAGTCATAGATGTGTCATTTCTGTACTTTCCATCCTCAGGGTGAGAGAGGAAGGACCCAAAGTGTCTCCCACCACTGGAAGACAGCAGGAGGTCCCACTGCAGCCAGAACTCTGCCTGACAGCGTGGTCCAGGCATGGATACTAATTACTACATCCTTTCTGAATCAGAGTCGGGGTGGTTCCTCTTCGCTTCCTTTTGATTATCTCAGGGCAATTCTGAGAGAGCCAGGACAAATTAAGCAGAGCCGTTGTATGCATTATTATGGCCCCTCTCTGGGTTCAAATGACTCTCTTGAAAATAGGTCTTTTCATTCTGTTTGCCGATCCTTAAATTGTAGCCCAGCCCTAAAGGCGGGGATTGATTGTGCATGTCTTTGCCTAGTAATGAGCCAGCCCGTTTATCACTCCTGTGGTCCTGGAATTGACGGTGCAGATGGGCTTGCTGGGGCCATGGCTCCTCCCACCAACTTCTCCTGCCCACTTAGACCTGAGGAAGCTCTGCTCCTAACCCCCTGTTTTTTAAAGAAGCCACTTACACCTTATATTTGGGAGTAGTAGATGTGAGGTGTGGCTGATGAGAGTCTTTATTTTCTTTAAGTCCCTGTGAGTGCAAAGATCTTGATTTGGGGACAGGATCTGTTATTGTCTTTTTTAATGAGGAGCACTATGCCCACACAGTTACAACAAATGATTTTCAAACAAAAAGGAGGAAGCCATGCCCAGAGGTTTGTCATTGGCTAGGGGCCCAGAAATTCTGTCCGGGCTCACTGATCTTACCCCAGTCTCTAATTCTAGACCTTAACCACAAAGCTGTGACCAACTTCTTTCTAGTCCCTCTATGATCTCAGTTTCATCAACATTTAACTCTTTGGTGACTCTTGTCCCATGCCTTGGCTCTAGGCCTCCTGCAGGCCACCCCTAACAAGGGAACTTCCAGTCAGAAGACTAATGACGATGTTATCCAATGCTGTTGCTTCGTCCTAGGCCCTGGGCTAAGTACATGCTTGTCTTGTCACTGAGTCTTCACAAGAGCTTGGGACATAGTGTGATAAAAATGAAGATATTGAGGCACAGAGAGATCATAAAGTTTGCTTGTGATCACAAAATTGTAGATGATAAAGCCAGAGTAAATCTCAGGAATTCTGATACCATGTGCTCTTAACCTCTGCCTCAGTGAGCTCTTATCAGGTCTTGGGAGATGGGCAGAGAGTAGTTCATTGACTGTCCACTGATGTATCACCTGCACATTCCAGCCTCTCTGCACCATTCCTGTAGTGTGGCCCATTTAGCTCTCTCTACACTTGCCTGCAAATCCTGTCCTGGGAGAGCATCCCACATGTCACTTCTCTAGGTCCATCACATGACCTAACATCTCCCAAGTGTCTCATTTAGGAGTAGTTCCAACCTACCTGCTCTTACCCCTCATTATACGTTTTTTGTGGATCCCAACTGGCCAAGTCAAAGAACTTACCATGTTCTCCAGATGAAGTGTTTTCACATCTCCAAACCTTTTACAGATTATTTTTTAGTATTTCTATCATTACTTTGGAACAGGGCTCTATGTAGCAGCCGGTCTCAAACTCACTATGTAGCCAAGTGTGGTGGTTTGAATGGAAATGGCCCTCGTAGTCGTAGACTCATGTTTGAATGCTTGGTCTCCAGTTAGTGGAACCATTCAGGAAGGATCAGGAGGCGTGGCCTTGTTGGAGGAAGTGTGTCACTGTGGGTAGGTTTTGAGGTTTCAAAAACCCATACCAGGTCCAGTCTCTCTCTCTCCTCTCTCTTTGTCTCTGTCTCTCTGCCTACTGTCTGTGGATAAGGACATGAATATCTCAGTTCCTGCTCCAGCACTGTGTCTGTCTGATTCCTGCTATCTTGACCATGGACCAAGCCTATCAAACTATAAGCAAGTCCTCAGTTAAATTCTTTCTTTCATAAGACTTGTCTTGGTTGTGATGCCGCTTCACAATAACTAAGACATCAAAATTGACCTTGAACTACTGATTCTCCTGCCTCTACCTCCAAGGTACTGGGATTACTCCTGGTGTGCATCACTAAATGTAGGACCCAGCTCCCAGCCTTTACACAACTTGCTCTCTTCCTCTTGTGGCTCTTCTTGTCTCCACCGTGGCTTCACAGATCTCATGGATAGTGGGTGCTCACTGGCCAGATGTGTGTTGAACATTTTTCTCTTTTTGATTCTACAGAAATACTAATTTTAAAAATTTGAAAACTCTAGACAATCTGTCAGAAAGAAATGGAAACCTTTCATGGACTGTTAATAGTTTGGTATTTGCATTTTCAAAATATATCCTTTAGCTTTTCTTATTATTTCAGATGTGGACAGAATCGAGAGCATTATCTTTCCCTGGGCTTCACCATCTCTTTAATCAATGCAGCAGTTTGCCTATGTATAATTGCAAGTTGAAGCACAACTGGCTGATGATGTACAAATTGTCTATACTGTTTGAAAGCTGCTTCTCTCCCTCTCTTTTCTCCTCACTTGATTATTCACAAATGCTTTCCATGTTAAAGAGTATTGCTCATAAAGACATACACTAGTTTTTTGTTTGTTTGTTTTTTCTTTCCGTTAACCCATTCTCTATTTTGGAATATTTATAATAGCTGTAGGCTCATTTGTGACTATTTACTTAGAGAAGTAAGGATAGGCTCAGAGAAGTCCCATTTCAGGGTCGGAGAATAGCAACAGCTAAGTTCACTGTCCGATTCATTGCGCTCATTTACATCTTCATGAGCAGCACGAGAGAAGTGAGAGAATGTCTGTTTGGTTCATCCTAGCAAACATTTAGTGTAATGTTTGTGAAGTGTTACCACTAATGCAAGAGTGGAGAGATAGACGTAAAGAGTTTCTTGTGAGAGTGGGAATGCCTCCCTGGGATGTTGCTGTCTCTGTCCTGTGAACTCAGATGTCTCCGTGTGTGTGTGTGTGTGTGTGTGTGTGTGTGTGTGTGTGTGTGTGTGTGTGTGTTGGCTCAGAGGTAACAAGAGCAGCAGAAGGATGACTTCCAGACTGTTCCAGCATGGCTTTTCAGCTTCAGCCAGTCCGTGAAGTGACCATGCAACTGCACATGTGACCAGGCTAATGCTCCTCTCTGGCTGCTTGGATCAATACTATACTCTGCACATTAGCTAAATGAGCCAGCACAGCTGGGAATGAGCTTCCAGAGACAATGACTATGGAAAATGCAGTCATATTTTAACAAACATCACATGCATGAGCCTCTTAAATATCAATATACATTTATTTGCGTGCTTGACAAAAATAGATCAGACCCAAGTCAGGAGATTAATTCAAATGATTGGGCTGTAAATGTCCCTTGTTGTGCAAACTATGGTGAATCCTTGACCTCTCCCATGGTTGCTATTGTTCAGATTGCACTGGAAACATCCCAAAACAGGAGGCAGTTGGTCCATGCTGTTGCCTGCCAGTTTGCTGTGGGCACAAACACCAGATGAGAAAAACCCATTCATCTCTGTGTAGTGTTAGCTCACTTAATCCTTGCCACAATTTGGAAGGCCCAATAAATGCTGACTTAGTAAATTAATTCATCTCTCTGACAAATACTATTGAGGAGCCCTCAAGTACTTGTTCTAGGATTTTTCCCCCCTGCAACTTAAACCAGGGAGGACAGAACTGACTTTACACCAGGAGAGATACAGATTTGAAAAGCACATGCTGCAAAGAGGAAGACGGATAGCTCTGGGAAGAGAAATGATGTGGGAAGTCCTTCATTCCAGTGAGTGTCTGGAGAGGGCTCTGAGGAGGCCATGTTTAAGCTGAGGTTTGGTGCCAGGGCCAGAGGGGAGGAAAAGAAGGGTTTGTCCAGGCAGGAGCTGGCAATGAGAAGATAGTGAGTTAGAAACAGACAAATTATGTACGATCTGTGGGAGAAGCAGCCATCCAGAGCCCCATGGAATGCAGTGAGGAACTTGGCTGTTATCCCAAGGAGCAGAGGAAGCCATGAAAGGTCTTTATCCAAGAGAAGGGATGACCCAATTTATATTTGTAAAAGACCACTCTAGGGAGAGAGAGGAATGCTGTTTTTCCACCTTTAGAGTTGGTTCAGAAGAACAAGGACATGTAAGCAGATGAGCTGCAAGGTGGGGCCTTGGGCAGACTCGGCACAGGGCTTTCTGGGAGTGAGGGCTTAAGCTCTGCTTCTGCTTTTTGTCTGAATCCATATCTCATCGCACAGATATGAAGTGCTCGGTGCTGGCATGATTCTTACTCCAGTAAAATGGAAAGGCATAGAATGGAGAGGAGAAGAGATGTCTGGGACTCTTTGGTGTTGATGTGTTATCCTAATTCTGACACGTCAGTTTTCATCCTGGAGGACAGCATAGGCCTTTCTTTGCTGTGGTGGGTCACTGGGGGCGAGGTGGAGGAGTGTCCTCAGGGTGCTGCCATGTCTCAGTCTCTGGGTTGCACACTCAGTGAGCCCAGGGTCTTGTGACTGTATACTGCTATGAAGAGAATTGTAAACATCCTCCAAAAGCTTACATGCTAAGTTGATCTCCGGGAAGTGAAGAAGCCTGGGGAGAGGTCTTCTGGCCCCTGAGGATGTATCTTTCTTCTCTTCTTGCTTTCCCAACAACTGAGGTGAGTGGCCTTGGTTTGTCACCCCTTCTGCCACAGGCCAGTCACTCATGGGTTCAAACCTCCAAGATTGTAAGCCAGAGTAAACCTTTCTCTGAGTAGATAACCTCAGACAGTTTGTTAGAGAAATCTGACCGACATCCTTACACAGCACCATTCTGACATTAGTCCATACTAACAGGTCTTAGTCTCCTGTCTACAAGTGGATCACAACCATCTGTAACTCCAACTCTAGGGGAGATGACTCCCTCTTCTGGCCTACACAGGTGTCCAGACACATGTGCTTTACACTTTACACAGACACAACACACATAAATAAAAATAATAACAAAAGACCCAAGGTAATAGTATCTCACAAACTTAGGTATGTGGAGCCCAGGTCCTGTGTGAGTCATTCACTGGTTTATAATGTCGCCTCCTCTCAACTTTTAGTTTCATGGGGTCCAGGGAAGGCCCATTTCATCCCTACCTGTCTCCAGGCAACAGATGCCCTCTCCCCCCCCCCATATGTGTAACTTATTTTCTTTACTCATTTAAATTGTGTTTATTTGTGTATGTGTGTGAGTGTGTGCATGTGTGTGTGAGTATGTGTATGTGTGTGAATGTGTGAGTGAGTGTGTGTGAGTGTGTGTGTGAGTGAATGTGTGTGTGAGTGTGTGTGTGTGAGTATGTGAGTGTGAGTCTGTGCGTATGTGTGAGTATGTATGTGTGAGTGTGCATGTGAGTGTGTTCGTATTTGTGTATGTGTGAGTGAGTGTGTGTATGTGTGAGTGTGTGTATGTGTGAGTGTGAGTGTGTGTAAGTGTGTGTGTGAGTGTGTGTATGTGTGAGTGTGTGTGAGTGTGTGTGCGTGTGTGTATGTGTGAATGTGAGTGTGTGTGTATGTGTGAGTGTGTGTATGTGTGAGTGTGTGTGTGTGAGTGTGTGTGCGTGTG
>PVIH01015916.1:0-18936 GCA_004025045.1 Sigmodon hispidus
AAGAATGGATTAACAAACTGTGGTACATCTACACAATGGAATACTACTCAGCAGTAAGAAAAAACGATATCCTAAAATTCACAGGCAAATGGATGGATTTGGAGAATATCCTCCTGAGCGAGGTATCACAAACTCAGAAAGATAAGCAGGGGATGTACTCACTCATTAGTGGTCTCTAAACAAACAAACAAGAAAAAAGTCAAGCATGCCCATGCTTCAAACCACAACCACTGAGCAGCTTGGGATCAGAAACACACCTGACTGACCCTTCGGATCCCACTCCAACTATAGGCACACCTGACTCACTCTTGAGGGAGGGGGGACAAAACTGGATTTGCCAGGAGAAGAGACTGATCTAAGCATTATTGGGTCAGTGGGACCATAGGACTGTCTACTCCCTGCCCAGGGAGGGGATGGGGAGTTGTGGAGAAGAAAAAAAATGACCTGATGTGGTGGGAGGGGGAAGGGACCTTGAATAAGGATATACAGGAATGAAAGAGAAAAAATTCAGAGGGAAAGCTGAACACAAAGTAAATATATGTGTAGTAATCTTATTTGCATTATCACCCTTGATAAGTCATACTTATGATTTTTATCTTCTTCATAGTTATTGTTAACTTATCAGCATTTTAAATTCATTTTACTGTTTTTCTTGATAAATACAAAATAAATAAAGAAGAAGAAAAGGATGAGAAATTAACTTTTTAAAACAAAGACAAGATTGATGTTATTGGAACAGGCAATACAAAACTATTTGTAGTTAAGGTTATAGGTGGGACATACATCAAACCTGAGACACATAGATTAAATCATAAACAAGATGGATCTAGTTTGTCTTTACTCTGAGATATCCCTTAAGCCTCAGATGGAGGTAGGCTTGTTCTTTACTCACCTAACTTCTTTGAGATCTTCAGCATGGGTGGTTGGCTCGGTTTAATTATGCTCCAGTAAGTAAATGAGCAGCATAAATGAGTGTTTTTGTAAATGGGGAGATCATAAGAGTGATTGTGAATCTGAGAGGCCTGATAACTAAGTTTGATGGGGTGCATGATGTAAAATAATAAATATATAAATAAAACAGTCATGTACTTCCATGTAGAGTACTGAAACATTTTTGTGTGTTTAAGTCTTGAATTCTTTCCACTCTACCTAAGACTATGTTAAAGATATATGCAAAATGCAACTGAGAAACATTAAAAGATTGGAGAGAAATGATGGCAGAATTTATGACTCTGGTTAATGAACTAAATAAATTGATCAGTTCACTATGCATGGAAAAGGTTCACCACTAAAACATACATAAATTTTGCTTAAACTATAATGCTTGGATGTATTTGCATCATTATCTAAAATGCAGTTTCCAGAGCTGCATCTCCTGAAATAGAAAGTCCAAGGTTGTCTGTCAGTCTACTATGTGTGAATGAAACCCCTAAGCAACAAAGCTAGAGAGGAGCAAGAATTGAACCTGTATGGAGTCCTTCTTCCTAGGTAAACAACATTTATAAATTATCAAAAGGAGATACCACTTGTATAATTGGGATTATTACTATTCAATTTACCAACTATTTGCAAATAATTCTTTTCTGTCTTTGATCTTTGACTGCAGAAATTGTAAGTTTCAATCAAATAGTTTTAACTGCATATTGGGCTTTTGTCTGCCCTCTCACTCTTGTTTGGGAGCTAGGTTTTGAGAATGTCTTTCTATGTAGTGCTGGCTACCCTGGAACTCACTATGTAGACCAGAATGCCCTTGAACTTCTAAAGCTCTACGTGCCTCTAATGATGGCATTCAGGGCAAATGCCACCATGCCTGGTTCTACCTGTTGCCTTTTAATTCTGACCTAACGGATATTTTTTCCTTCTTTGAGAAACAGAATAATAATTGCAGTACTAGTTTCTTCTAAACAATATTTCCCTATTTTATAAGAAACTATGCTGCTGACTCTAACCCAGAAGCACATGACAAAAATGATTCTGAAAGGTGGATTAATCAAAACACTCTGCTAAGTCATCAAAGCCCGAGATTGTCTTTTACTAACATTCAATAGAACACATTGCTACATACTAAGAATTGATAGCTGAAAAGCCAATTGACATCGCAGACAGTGCTGAAGTGCTTCATGAATTTAAAATGACAACAGATGCTTTGAAAAGGAAAGCTGGTTAGATTTTGATTGAGCATGCTAATTTTCAAAAAGAACTGTTCCCAGCTCAACTTTATATAGTGCAACCTGTTAAGGCTATTTGGAAATCACAGGAGCTGGTGATAAAATAATATCGAGTTCAATTATCCATTACTAGAGGAAATGAAGCCAGCATCTCTTTGCAGAGTTATTTGAATTTACAATACAAAAGGGAAGTCACTGGATGACTCTGAGGACAAGTGCCTCCAATGCTTAGGGAGCCATTGGGGTGAATAAGTGATTGATGGAATTTAGGGACATATTTCTGCTAATTTGTTTTTGCTTGGAGATTGAAGTTTTAATTTCTACCACTTGAGAAAAAAGAGTTAAACAAACAGCCTCTGTCCTCAAGGCAAGATTAAATTGAATCCTTTATCATGAGGATCCATAGCGGATAAGATTAAAAACTCTCTCATCAGTCAGATAACTTTAGAAAATATTTAAGCGGAGGGTTTCATGAGAGAAATGTGTGAGTTTAGGGCCAAATTCTGTTTAGCTGCAGAAAACCAAGTGCAAAGCCCCTGACTTGCAAGATTGATTTATGAATTGAGAGTAGTCCCCAGTCTGTTTGGGCCCAGAATTTTTTTCTGCAAAGACACTGTGAGACAAGCAGAGTTGTGTACCCAGAACTTTGCTATGAGAGCTCGTTTCTAGAAACGTGCTAGTTACCTGGTGTCTCTCTCCCTTATCTTGATTCTGTAAGGTTCTCCCAAAGGTACAGATTTATGTAAGCATTAGCATCAGCCAGGGGCTCAGATCAGCTTGCTATGAATGAATTCATTTATTACAGGATAAAGTTGATAGTTTCAGAAAACACAAGAGCATAAATAAATGACACTTCATATGTTTCAAGAAAGCAAGATTAATGAAAAAATTTTGAGAAAGTATATGTTAATTTAAGTAAGTAGGTGTCATTGGGTTGTTTTTGCTATTTTTGTTTTTTTTACCTCCATTGTTGGGCAGTGGAGAGAGACTGCCTCATCCAACTCATAGTTTGGGAGCTCACAGACACTGCTTTCCTTCCATATCCCTGTGTCTCTAACAAAGTGAGATTTGAAGCATGACAATCGCTTGAAAAGATATAAGAAAACCATAAGTTTATAACTTTTCCTTACAAGACTAATGTTATTTTATACCACCTAGTATAAAGTTCAGTATACAGAAAGGTAAGTGAGTTTAAAAGTGCATATTTTTCATTTGTCTCACACTATGTCATTGAGTCAGAATAAAGATATTTAAAAAAAAAAAACAAGTCATTATTCTTTTTTCAGATACCATAATTCTACAGTGGGATCCATTCCCTTCTTTACATAATCTTTTTCATGTTATGTTCCTTTTAATATAATGAAACTACCCTTTATCAAGTCTAAAATGTGGATTTTGTGTTTGGGCTTAATAATGCAATATCCTGACTGACTAGCAGTCAGAAAGTTTAGAAAGAACTAAAGAATTTTATTCCCTGCTCTGGACCAAAAGATCCAGCTTAGAGCACCACCTACGGAGGATCTTAAGGGGGATTTTCTGAAAACACTGTGGGCTTTTCAAGCCTTTTTTAATGGCTAGCTCTGATGCCACTCTAGTACAGAACATATGTACTTCTAACAGTGGTGGCTGGTTCTTCTCTAATGGGCTGGTTAGATACCTAAGGTCATATGTATCAATCAAGGCTGCAGACAGTTTGGACATATATCAGGTGGAAAGGTAATGCTGTAGCATCATTAAACAAGTTTCATACAATGGCAGAAATTGGACTTCAGATATACTTCATTTCATTATTTCTTTTTCCATTTAATATGAGAATACAATTTTTTCACTTTGGAAGTCAACATGACTTTTTCATTAATTTTTTAAGGCAGTCCTGCCATTTCACAAGTTAATTTGAAATTTGCAAGAGCAAGTGAATCAGTCTCCTAAATTTTTAGTACGATAGGCATACATTATCAAGACCAGCTGAAAGTTGCTAAAATTCAAGGTGTCCTTTTCCCTATAGGAGAATATTTCTCTGAATTTTCCATATTCCCTACTTACTCTTAATTCTTTTTGCAGAGTTGAGGCCTCATGGTCTTCCCCACATTCATGTAAAAGGTCAGCCCTGAGAACACACATACACATAACATTGTACTTATTGAGCAAGTTGTACTTAAGTATTTGAGAATGTGTGTGTGTGTGTGTGTGTGTGTGTGTGTGTGTGTGTGAGTATGTGTGCATGTGTATATGTGTGTGTAATATAAGTTTCTGACCCAGTCTAGCTCCAAGGTCTGGACACACCTGCAGCTGCTTTGCCCCGCCCCCACAAATGACTCAGAAGCTTATATTAATTACATGCTGCTTGGCCTATGGCTCAGGCATATTGCAAGCTAGATTTTGCATCTTATTTTAGTCCATTTCCATTAATCTGTCTTGCCATATGGCCTGTGGCTTACCTATTCCTTTACATCTTGTTTCTTGGGTGGCTGGATCATATCTCGGTGGGCTCTGCCCTCCTTCCCCTTTATCTATGCTCAGATTTTCCAATGCCTTCTAAAATACACTGCCATAGGCTCAAACAATTCCTTTAATAATGAATGATATTCACAACATACAGAAAGACATTCCACACAATGTGTCTATGTATTGTGTATGTATGCATATATATATAATGACTATACACATCAAATATATATGAAAAAATTACTATAAAAAGCATCAATTAATTTGAAAAGGAACAAGGAAGGATACATGGAAGGGAATAGCATGAGATAGGAGGGGATGATACAATTACAATCTCAAAAGTTATTTAAATATTTAGATGCCACACACACATATATAAATATATACATGTAATAAATGACCAAGAGTTTGAATAGATGACTCTGTAAGTAAATTCTATACTTCCCAAGTGTGAGGACCCAATTTGGGACTCATCAGCCAGGCATGACTACACATACCTCTACCTCCAGCATGGGTTGGGGTAAAAAGAGGTAGATATTAAAAATTCACCATCTTGAATTAGATCCTGTCTCAAAAAATATAAAACAGTGTGAATGAGGAGGACACAAAGGCCAATCTCACCTCCATAAACACATGCATATACAGCACCTATATGTACACAAGAAACATTTTTAAAAGGTTGATGAATGACTAAACTTTTGAAAACAAGAAAATTCACAGAAGACTTTCAGCTTAGGGTCCTTCTTTCTCTTAAATTTATTTCTACCTGGCTCTTGAATGTTGCCTTTGATTATTTTTATTACTCAATAAATATTAATATAGCAAAGAGTTTTGTTCACCAAAAAAACCCAAGGGTTTTTGAAAAAAAATGGTAGAAGAGAAAAAGTTAAAACACTATGTCCAAGATAGAAGATGTTAGGTGAAATTCAAGGGAAAACTCTAGGTGTAGGCTAGTGAATAAACATACAAACAAACAAACAAACAGAAAAGACCATACATGATTGTACTATTAGATGCTGAAAAAAAAATTTTGACAAAATTCAACATCCCTTCATGATAAGGGTCTTGGAGAGATGATAGATTCAAGGAACACATATAAACATAATAAAGGCAATGTACAGCCAACATTAAACTAAATGGAGAGAAAATAAAAGCCATTTCTCTAAAATCAGGAACAAGTGGAGGCTGTCAACTATCTCCACATCTATTCAATACAGTACTTGAAGTTCTAGTTAGAGCATTAAGACAACAAAAGGAGATCAAGGAGATACAACCTGGAAGAGCATATGTCACACTTTTACTATTTGTATATAGTACCTTGGGGTAACTCTAACTAAGCAAGTGTAAGACCTGTATGACAAAAGGTTTAAGTGTTTGAAAAATGAAAAAGAAGATATAAGAAAATGGAAAGATCACCCATGGGCATAAATAGGAAGAATCAAAATAATAAAAATGGCAATCCTACCAAAAGTAATCTATTGATTCAATATAATCCTCACCAAAATCCCAGCACAATTCTTCACAGACTTCAAAAGAACAATATTCAACTTCATACAGATAAAAAAGACAAAAAAAAACCTAGGAGAGCTAAAAAACAATTCTGTATAACAGAGCAACTTATGGAGGCATTACCATCTCTGACTTCAAGCTTTACTATAGAGCTATAGTAATAAAAACAGCATTGTATTGGCATAAAAACAGAAATGTGGACAAATAGAATCAAATTTAAAGATTCTGACATTAATCTATACATTTATGAATACCTGATTTTTTTTTTTTGCAAAGAAGTCAAAACTGTACAATAAAAAAGGATCTTCCACAAATAGTGCTGGCATAATTGGATGTTAGCATGTAGAAGATTGCAAATAGATCCATATCTATGGTCATGCACAAAACTCAAGTCTAAATGGATCAAGACCTCAACATTATTTCAAGACCTCAACAATGAACCAGATAGAGGGGAAAGTAGGAAGTAACCTTGAATGCATTGGCACAGGATACCTGTTCCTAACTATAACACCGGTAGCACAGACACTGAGGGCACCAATAAATAAATGGAACATCCTGAAAATGAGAAGCTTCTGTAAGGAAAAGACACAGTAAATAAGACAAAACAGCAGTCTACAGAATGGGAAAAGATCATTACCAATCCCGCATCCAACAGAAGGCTGAACTCCAAAATAATATAAAGAACATAAGAAACTAGACATCAAAAAACAAAACAAAACAAATATTCCAATTAAAAAATGGGGTAAGGATATAAACAGAAGATTACCAACAGAAGAGTATGAAATGGCCAAAAGACATTTAAGGAAGTTCCCAACATCCTTAGCCTTCAGAGACATGCAAATCAAAACAACTCTGAAATACCATCTTACAGCAGTCAGAATGGCTAAAGTCAAGAACACTGACAACAGTTTATGTTGGAAAGAATAGGGAATACTTCTCCATTGCTGATGGGAGTGACGTCTGCTCAGCCACTCTGAGCAAGGCAGTTTCTCAGAAAACTGGGTATTAGTCTACATCAAGACTCAATGATAAAACTATTGGTTATATACCCAAGGAATGCTCAATAATACCACAAGAACACATGTTCAACTTGTTCATAGAAGCATTATTCATAATAGCCAGAACTTAGAAACAATCTAGATGCCACTCAAACAAAAAAAAATGGATAAAGAAAATTTGATACATATACACAATGGAGTATTTAGAAAATGTAAAAAACAATGACATCAAGAAATTTTCAGGCAAATGGATGGAACTAGAGAGCATTATCCTGATTGAGGTATTCTATAATAAGAAAGACAAACATGACATGTACTCATTCATAAATAGATACTAGATATAAAGCATTGGATAACTAGACTACAACTTACAGCTATAGAAAAGCTAGGTAACCAGGAAGAATCTAAGAGAAATGCATAGATCACCATAGGAAGGATAAATATATGGTATCTCCTGAGGGTATGAGGGGGGGCAGTAGAGAGGAGGAAAAGGGAGATGAGAACATAAGGGGATGGAATGGTTGAACTGGAACAGGGGCAGAGTGGAAGAGGATGAAATATATATTTTAATAGAGAGAGACATCAAGGAGTTAGGGAGAAACCTGGCTATAGGGAAGTTCCCAGGAATCCACAAGGATCATCCCAGCTTAGACTACTAGCAATAGTAGAGCATGTCTGTACTGGCCTACCTTTTTAACCAGAGTGAAGAGTATGCTAACTGTCATTATAGTGTGTCATTTAGTAACTGATGGAAGCAGATACAGGGATCCAAGTCCAAGCATCATGGCTGGACTCTGGGAGTCCAGTGGAAGAGAGGGAAGTAAGATTATATGAGCATGGAAGTTCAAGATCATGATGGAGAAATCTACAGGTAAAACAGAACCAAGCTCATGGGAACTCATGAACTTTAGACTAACAGCTGTGTTATCTGCATGGGACCAGACTATGCCCCCTGCATAAGGAGACAGCAGTATAGCTTGAACTTCTTGAAGGGCTCCAGGCAATGGAATCAGGATCTATCCCTGGTACATAAGCTATGTACCTATTACCTATGGTGGGAAACCTTGATAAACCTTGATGCAAGGGAAAGGGGCTTTGTCCTGCCTCAGCTGAATGCTCTGGGCTTTGATAACACTCCAAGGAAGAAGACGGGAGATGGGGGATGGAGGCTGGGGGGGGGGTTATCAGGAGAGATAAGAGGGAGATCTGTGTTACTATGTAAAATGAATTTTAAAAGTTCTTAAATAAATAGAAGATAAAAAGAATTTTATCCTAAATGACACGGTAAGAAAACTGAGAAAAGAATTTAAAAGGGATATTTTTCAGGAAGATTTTTGGGGACTCTCTGCTTGCAACACATAAGACATACAAACCCATAAGAAGGACTTAGCCATTTTTTTCTCATCTAAGATGTTTCATTCGCATTGAAGAATAATTTTTAGGCATTTTATAACAATATGACCAAAATTATTTCATTTATTAAAATGCTTGTTTATATTTATTTATCAACATTTTATAGCATGCTATTAAAGCCTTCATAATATTTTTGGTAATTAGGTTTTAAATCCTGAGTCATGTAAGATATAAGCATATTTACTTCACTTACGTATGGTATAACAATAAAAACTTAGATTGTTAGAGATTTTGCTGTTTAGTAAGGCCATAGTTATAGACTCTCCCCAAGACTTCATGAACACTGATTAGTTAGATTTGGTACCAGGTCTGGATTCTCTATTGTTGAGGGTTTTAAGAGCAGTGAGAAATGTGCTGCTGTTTACTGCAGAGAGATGTGTGCCTCTACTACACCCTTGCAGTTATCTGACCACGGTGGTCATTGTTGGTCTTAGGTGTCATAGCTAGGTATGGTCATTGTCTGGTTCATACCTTTGGAAGCTTGCTTGATGCTTTCTGCATAAAAACTAGTACTTAGAAAGGAGACTTTCAGGCCAGGTCCTCCTCATAGGCCTCTGTACCCTGTTTCTGAAATGCAGGGTATTTTCTGCAGTAAAGACTTACTTTGTAAATGTGGGGATAACCAACAGCATTACCAATATGCTTGGGGAGTCTCTTGGATATCCTGACCAACACTTCAAAATATAGCTTCTCATATTTGTTATTGGAGTTTTTATTAGGTGGTACTTGAATTTTGGATGAAGCAACAGCAGCCTAGATGAGAAAAGTTCATTTAGACTATATGTGTTTATTTATACACACATATGTATATACAATATATATTTATTTGTGTATGATAGGTATTTTAGACATCTAGTTAATGTATAATTCTTATGACTTTTCAGACATTCTTGTCATTATTTATCTCTTTTTGTATATATCTTTTCTTTTTCTTCCCAATAGAGCTACTTTTTATCCATTTTCCTAATAAGATTGCTTGTATCATGTAGATCTCATGCCTCATCAAAAACAAAACCCTAAAAGGACAAAAACATTCTCTTTTCAATAAATAGGCACCATTACAGAAAACCACAACTAATCAAATGCAAAATTGTGAATACTAGTCCCACAGGATGTATCCACAAAGCACTCTTTCACCTAAGGCTTAGAGAATGTCATAGAATAGCAGGAAAGATTCTAAGAGCAAGATGATTAGGAAGTTTGCTGTGAGACTGTGTCTCCTAGCAACATCAGAAGCTATACCCATAAAGTCTCACCAACAAGACTGCCTGAGCATAAGGTGAACAAGGAGATGTCTGCAGCAAGCAAAGTAGAGGAGAAAAAGCTCAAGAAGCCTCGGCCCTAAAACTATAGGAAAGTGAGGAATGTTGAGATAGAAAGAAACAGTCTTCTTTAGGAAAAAGTATATCAATTGGTTATCCAATTTGCTTATACCAAATGGTCAGCCCTGAAAACATGCATAAGAATGACAGCATTCAGACTGAGCAGGTTTTATTTAGGAATGCATATGTATATATGTATACTTAGATGGGCATAACACTTTTAAAATAAGTTTCCATGAGTTCGAAAGAGAGAAATTACAGAGGGCTCCGAAGAGTTTGAAATGAAGAAAAAAAGGGAAGGTATAAATGGCATGATTACACTATAATCTCAAAAATACATAAGCATATATATTATTCTTCTTAAAAATTGACTTTTTAAAATTATGTTTATGTGGGAGAGTCTGTCAATGCATGTAGTTGTCCTCAGATTAGATTAACTTCTCTAGAGCTATGTTTATAGATGGTTTTGAACACCGAGACTTGTGCTAAACATAAGTCAAATCCTCTTCAAGAGTAATTTGAGCTATTATTAATCACTGAACTATCTCTCAGTAGTGACTTTTTTTCTTTTACAAGATAAAACCCAATAAGGAACATAGCAAAAGATTCATAATGGTAACATATTTTTATTTTGTGGATTTCTATATGTTTTTGCTTGTAAGCTCATTAAATGGAAACACCAGCTAGCACCTATCCTAATGAAAACATGATGTAATTATGTATATCCTCCCATTCCCAGGAATGCATTCATTCTTACTTCAGGAATATGTGAGATTTAAGTTGATGTCATTCTGCACGTTAAAGATACATAATATATAAAATAAAATTGTTTAATTCTAGATGACAGGAAGGATTTCTTAGCCTCATTTAAACAGGGAGCCATTTCATAAGATTTCTTGTTGTATGGAGTCTGAAGCATTTCAATAGATGGATTCCAGAGCAGGTCACCACTAAGCTCATGAAAAACATCTTATGTTTGTGGGTCTGGAGCACTTGGTTTGTTCCTTGGAAGTTCTGTCAGTCATTGTTAATATAATAGCATAAGGCAATGCAATTTTTTTAATGAATTGCTATGGCAATATTGTCTTTATCGTTTCAGCAACTCTAACCAATTACACTGCTCTAAATAAGTCTTCAACTTTTGCACTTGCTTGCTAGCATCTCCTGGCTTATCCCAGGCAGTGCTTATGGCAACTTATAGGGAATTTCATGTGAATATTTTGAAGCAATTTTAAGACACTTCTTTTTTCAGCAGACAGTAGAGATAAAGAGGGGTGATAACTGAGAGCAAGTTTCACAATGCTGAGCGGAAGGAATGAAAAGTGAGAGGAAAGGACATGGAAAGACTGAAGGTAAAAGTCAGGTGCACAGATTTCTTAAATCCAACTCCACATTTCCCAACTTCAAGCTTGTCTTTAATATCATGGATTCTCTCATATTTATCATACTGTGAAAAATGAGTAAAACAAGCCTACATGAGTGAAAAAGTATAAAGGCTGTGAAAATAGAATTTTCAAGTAAACCCCACACATTGTTTTTTTATTTTATTTTATTTTATTTTATTTTATTTTATTTTATTTTATTTTATTTTATTTTTATCTTAAACAGGACCCTCTTTTGTCAATTTTATTTCAAAGCCTACTTCTGACTAGACAATAAAATTTAATTTTTTCTGAATGCTTTCTTTTTCTCCTTTTTTAAATTATGAATAAAGTCCAATTTTTTATCCATGTATGTCCTTGTTCAAACTCCCTTCCCCTCCTGCCCCTCCCAGTCACTCTCTCTCCTCCCCATCTCCTTATCTCTTACACAGCAAGGTCAGAAGGTCCCAAGGCCCCAATATGGCTTAGTTCAGCATCTACTCAGGCAGATCCACTTTCCTCATCCAAACATCAAGACTGGGTCAGGTATTCCTCTGAGGTAATGGGCTCCAAGGTGCCAGTCAAAGGTGTTTCAGATCCCAAGCTGTTCAGTAGTTGTGGTTTGAAGCTTGGACATGCTTTGCTTTTTGTTTAAAGTCCACTAAAAGTAAGTACATCCCCTGCTTATCTCTCTGGGTTTGTGATACTTTGCTCAAAAGGATATTCTACAAATCCATCCATTTGCCTACACATTTTAGGATATCATTTTATTCATACTACAGAATAGTACTCATTTGTGTAGATGAACCACAGTTTGTTAATCCATTCTTCAGTTTAGGAGCATCTAGGTTGTTTCTAAGTTCTTGCTATTACATATAATGCTGCTACGGACATAGTTGAGCTAATGCCTTTGAAGTGTGAATGTGCATCTTTAAGGTATGTGCCCAGTAGTGCTATTGCTGGATCCTTTGGGAGAATGATTCCCAGTTTTCTGAGAAACTGCCATACTGCATTCCAGAGTGGCTGAGCAAGCTTACACACCCACCAAAAATGGAGAAGAGTTTTCCTTGCTCTGCAACCTCTCCAGCATAGGCTGTCATCTGTGTCTTTTATATTAGCCAATTTGACAGGTGTCAGGTGGTATCTCAAAGTTGTTTTGATTTGCATTTCTCTGATGGCTAAAGATGTTGAGCACTTTTTCAAGTGTCTTTCATCCATTTGTAATTCTACTGATGAGAATTTCATTTTTAGTTCTTAACCCCATTTTGTGATTGGGTTATTCAAGGTTTTGGGCTCTAGTTTCTTGAGTTCTCTATATATTTTAGAGATCAGTCCTCTGCCATTTGTAGGGTTGGTAAAAATCTTTTCTAATTCTGTAGGCTGTCATTTTGTCCTATTGACTGTGTTCGTGGCTTTACAGAAGCTTCTCAGGTTCAGGAGGTCCGACTTATTAATTGTTGTTCTTTGTGTCTGTGCTACTGGTGTTATATTTAGGAAGTGGCCACCTGTGCCAATGGGTTGGAGGGTATTTCCCACTTTCTTTTCTATCAAGTTCTGTGTGGCTCAGTTCATGCTGAAGTCTTTGATCCACTTGGATTTGAGTTTTCTGCAGGGTGATAGGCTTGGATCAATTTGTAGTTTTCTACACACTACCATCCAGTTATGCCAACACCATTTGTTAAAGATACTATCTTTTTTCCATTGAATATTTCGAGCCTCTTTTATAAAGATCAGGTGTTCATAGGTTTTTGGGTTAATGTCTGGATCCTCAATTCTATTCCATTGATCCACAGTCTGTTTTTATGCTAGTACCAGGCTGTTTTTATTACTGTAGCTCTATAGTATAACTTGAAGTCAGGATGGTGATGCCTCCTGAGGTTCCCTTTTTGAGCAAATTTGTTTTGGCAATCCAGGATTTCCTGTTATTCCAAATTAAATTGAGTATTGTTCTTTCAAGGTTAGTAAAAATTTGTGTTGGGATTCTGATGGGAAGTGCATTGAATCTGTAGATTGATTTTGGTAGAATTGCTATTTTTACTATGGTGATCCTACCTATCCAGGAACATAGGAGATCTTTCCATTTTCTAAAATCCTCTTCAATTTCTTTCTCCAGTGATTTAAATTTTTTGTCAAATAGATGTTACTTCTCTGGTTATAGCTACTCCAAGGTATTTAATGCTATTTGCAGCTATTATAGAGGGTGATGTTTGCCTTATTTCTTCTTTAGCTTCTTTACATTTATAGGAGGGCTACTGATTTCTTTGAGTTGATCTTGTATCCTGCTACATTGCTGAAGGTTTATCAGCTGTAGAAGTTCCCTCATAAAATTTTGTGGATCATATCATCTGCAAATAGAGATAGTTTCATTTCTTCTTTTCTAATTTGTAGCCTCTTAATCTCCATTTGTTCTCTTATTGCTTTAACTAAAACTTTGAGAACTATATTGAATAGATAAGGGGAGAGAGGACAGCCTTGTCTAATTCCTGATTTTAGTGGGAATTCTTTGAGTATCTCTCCATTTAGTTTGATGTTGGCTGTCGGCTTCTTGTAAATTGCTTTTATTATATTTAGATATTTTTCCTATATTGCTGATCTCTCCAGGACTTTTATCCTAAAGGAGGGTTACTAAAATTAAATTAAGATCAGATTAAATACCTAAACAGACCTATAACCATAAAGGAAATTGAAGCTGTCATTAAAAGCCTCCCAAGTAAAAAAAGCCCAAATCCAGATGGTTTCAGTTCAGAATTCTACCAGACATTCAAAGAAAAACTACTACCAATTCTCTTCAAACTGTTTCACAAAGAAGAAACTGAAGCAATATTGCCAAACTCTCTCTCGTTTTTTTTTTTTTTTTTTTTTTGGCCACAATTATCCTAATACCCAAGCCACTCAAAGATGCAATAAAGAAAGAAAATTACAGACCCATTTCCCTCATTAAGATTGATGCTAAAATTCTCAACAAAATTCTAGCAAACTGAATATAACAACATATAAAAAATATTATCCACTATGATCACGTAGGCTTCATCCCAGAAATGCAGGGATATGAAAAACTGTAAATGTCATCCATCATATAAACAAAATGAAGGAAAAAAAAAAACCATGATCATATCCTTAGATGCTGAAAAAGCCTGTGACAAGATTTAATATCTTAATGCATGTTTTCTGAAATTGCAATATTAACAAATATATTTAAGAAAACAATAACATAGAAAGGGATAAGTTGCCTTTATTTTATGAAAGAGAAGTCATGTTTTTATTATTTTATTAGGTAAGGATGAGTTCTGCTTATACCCTTATAAGAAATTACACTCACTAAATCTCCTCTCCTTCTTCCTTCTTTCCTCTCACGCACACATGCACACACACACACTCACCACAATTTACATATATATGCTTGCATGCAAACACACTGCACTTTCTAAATTGTATGAATGCATTTTGTTCACCTTCACTTCTTTTCTTTTCTTCATTAAATAATAGACTACTGTCTATAACATATTAAGGAATTCTGAATTATGCCTCTGAGACAATACATTGCTACTTTGCTCAATGACTCTCTCACCTTCTTAAGAACTTAGCATATCTGGGAAAATGCGTTCCTATTACTGTCAGCTACATTAGATGCTTCTAGCTTGCGGAAGATGTTCACAAACTATTGGTGAATGGAGAGTGATAACGTGGTTTCATTAATTTCATTTCTATTTTTGTTTATCTTCAACATAAACATGAGTGCTTGTAAAACAAGGCATATAGAACCTCTATATATTTAGCAATAATTCTGTAAAGTAAATTTTGCACCTTCGATAATTTCTTTTTTTAAAGGATTTATTTTTTCTATTGTGTATACAGCATTCAGCCAGCATATGTCCATGAAAATGACATGACACCAAATTTCATTATAGGTAGTTGTGAACAACCATGCCGTTGCTGGTTGTTGGAAATTGAACTTAGAACCTCTAAAAAAGCAGTCAGTGCTCTTAACCGATAAGCCATCTCTCCAACCCACCTTTGATAATTTCTCAATCCTTTGTAAAACATAATACATTCTACAGTGTTACTGCTTGCTGTCCTGGAGAAGACTATGTATTCTATAGTTCAAACTCTTTTCTTATCAGCTACCAACAGCACACTGTGAAGTAGTATTGGGTAATCCTTTCTCAAGGACCAAAGCACAATGATGGCAGACCCTTAGGTACTTCTGCAGTGGTGAAATGCTGGAAATCTCACCCTGTAATTGATGAATGACCTTGTAAAAGCAGAAGCAAGAAAACAAAACCAAAAGTAAAGTAAAACAGAAACTATAGAAACTTTACTGTTACTCTGCCATAAGCTATCTTGTTCATAATTAGAATGTAATTGAGTTTGAAATTTTCAGTATTTTTATTCATTTTAAAGTAACAAGGCAGTATTGATTTAGTATACATGTTGATTTTAATGACTGTTTCATTTCCAGTATCTCTAATTTTATAGAAGACTTGTGACACCTTGCAATGAAAATACTTGGCCTCAAACCTAGCAGTGACAGGGGACAGAAAGTACTCATCCCATTAAAAATTATAAATATCCATAGTTTGTGTTCAGCAATCCACAGCCACATAAGAAAACACATTTAACCGAGCTACTGATTGAAAACAGGTTTATCTCAAGGGCAAATGCATTTGCCAACAGACAGATATCTTGGCTTGTTCCGGTGACAAAAAGATTCCTTTGAGGCCACGGGTTCATGCTGAGTGATTTCCAATTAACCCATTTCAATAAATGAATGTTTTTCTCAATTCACAGGAGAGCTAGTCTTTCATGTCAGGCTGTCTTCTCATGAGGTTCCTGGTAGTTTCTGTCCCCTTGCAGGTAGCCTATTTCAGCTTTTGAATCTATGTTTACACATGAGATTATATATATTCAAAGGTCAATTAGTAATCACTAATAAACAATTATAGAGGGATACAATTACAAATGACAAAACTATGCCAAAAATTAGTGGCAAGATAACAAATTTGAATAAAGTAACATATTCCAGAAGGCTGCATTTCTTTATTAATAAGTCATTCTGTTTAACAAGAAAACATCAAGACTCTTTACAAAACATAATGAGCCAAGGCACAAACAATCCCTAAGGAAGAAATATGAGCTGACAACCAATGGAAAATAATGTCCAGACTGGATGATTATTGAATGCTGTTTTTAGAAAGCCACAAAAGTGATATTGCTGATTTGTTAAAAAAAAAAAATCCCAGGATTTTAAAGCCATAATGATTTTCTCTAGATCTATCCATCTATTATGCATGCTTCAGGTGAGACATCTAGTCAGCACTGTGAGTGCCTAGAGTAGAGAACAAAGTAGATCAGAAACTGTGGGACTCCACCAGCCATGGCAGGAACAGAAAACAGAAAGAGAGGTCTCTGCTACTATGCCTGTGTCTGGGTAGAAAGGCTGATACTCAGAGGTGAAGCTTTGAGTCAGGACTCATTAGGCAGAAGAGATCAAATAACCCAGCCCATTACAGGGTTCTGGTTTCAATTACACATTTATTTAATCTTACTCTGTTCATTGCCTATAACCTTCCTTTCTCCCTTTTTCCCAGGAAGTTGTACTCCACGAGGACATGAGAGCACAAGCATTTTCAACTTTGTTCACAGTGGTACCCTCAGCACCAAGAACGCTCACTAGAGACTTACTACAAGTATAAACACAGATGGCTTCAGCCCATAATCTACACAGGCAGGGTACTGAAGCAGAAGTATCACTCCTGTGAGGGCATCTTAGGATAAAAAACAACTTAGCAAAAAGAACAAGAAACACATTAATTTAAAGTTCTGTCAACACCCAAAAATAAAATAAATCTGATTTTCAATGTCTAGCAAAGTGAAATATTATTTTTACATAGTTTGTGCATTAGAAATTAATATTTACATTTCTGGAAAATAATTTATCAATCTATAACAAGATTAACAAGATAAAAAGTTCAAACAGTTTGATAAAGTGAAATGTCCTATAAGAATCTGTTATTAGGAAGGAGGTCTAGGTTTTCTACACAGTAGCAGTGGCTAATACTTGATACTAGGGATACAATCTTATTTTAGTACCAGAGTCCTTGTCAGCCAAAGAAAGAAATTGCTTCAAAGACATTGAGAAGTGGGCGGTTTCATTGTGAAGTTCTGCTACAATTAACATAAATTGTTATAATTTGATGAAAAATGGAGCTTATGAATCAAAAAGTGTGTTTGTTATTTTTCCTGTTTTCATGACAAAAAAAAAATATCCCCTCATTAAAGTAGTAAGGAAAGCAGGGTTTATTTGGGAACACAGTTCCAGGTTCTAGTCCATCATGGTAGGAAAGCCATGGTAACCAGTTACATATGCATTCAGAAAGCAGAACATAAATATGTGTACTCAGATCATTTTCTCCTTTTTGAACAGTTCAAGGTCCAGCCAAAGTGCTTTAGTTACTGTCCTATTGCCATGAAAAGATTCCATGACCGAATTGAATTATAAAGGAAATCATGCTTTATTGGAGGTTTACTTACAGCGTCTAAGGTTTAGTTCATGATCATTATGGCTGGAAGCATGGAAGCAAGGAGGCATGGTGCTGGAGCAAGAGCTAAAAACGTATATCTTATCTGCAAGCTGGAGGCAGAGAGAAGGGAAGAATGGACCTGGCTTGGGCCTTTGGAACCTCAAAGCCTACCCCTATTGACACAAGCCACATCTCCTAATCCTTCCTCATTAGTCTACCAACTGGGAATCAAATATTCAAATATATGAGCCCATGGGAATCATTTCCATCCCAACCAACACACCAAGTGTAGGTACTTTATAATGAATGAATAAAAACAATTGCCATTTCCTTCTTTTTTAACTTTTGTCATGTCATTTTCATGAGAAATTTTAAGTTCTTTTCTTCTAGTGTTTAATTGTATTCATTTTATACTGTGAAATACTGTACTGTATTTCTATCTAACCATAATTTGACACCCATTCTTCAGTATCCTCCCTAGGGGATACTGATTATGTAAAAACATTTACAGGTTTCTGACTGTAGTTATCATGCAATAATATTTTTCTCTATATTACTTTTTATTTTCTATGATATATAATATTATACAGATTGTTAATTTTGGAGTGAATATTAAAATTTGTGGGTAGATCATGCATTTTTGACAATTGAGCTTAATTATACAAGCTGATTAAGGCAAGAGAGAGGGAAAGTAGAAAATTAGAGGGAGCAAGAGAGACGGTTGATTTGTAACCAGAAATTATAAAAATAAGTTTCTTCAAAAAGCCATTTTCTGGTAAACAACTGAGAATCAGTTAAACATATCTATTTGTGAGTACACATCACAGAGTGGTTCATTTGAGCAAATGGAGATACTAATAGATTTCTAGACTAAGGAGACGCTGTGCATCTATTGATGTTAACCAAACTGATTTAAAGGGTACATTCTGTGTCTGCTTGACGAGTTTAAAAGAGTTCAGCCATGAACAGTTATTGACTTGACAAAATAAAGTTCACTTAGAGATTACAAAATAAACTGATTTATAAAATGGCTCTGAGAAGAGAAAGTCTCTCTACATGTGTTCACTCAATGGTCCATCAATAACTTGGCCTCTTTGCTTCATTTATCTTGATTTCAATCCTAAGAGGAGGGTCTAATAATAATGTAAGATGCTTAGAGAAATTTAAACATGTCTTTCTAATAAATCTCTTCATGAGTC